>OZ012741.1:655170014-655435014 GCA_963859935.3 Lathyrus sativus | reverse complement strand
ACATTAACTCAATAAACGCACACAACATGTTTACTCCATTGCTAATTCACATAAACATCTACATTCATGTTTATTTCACCAATGCATCATATGAAGATGACAACATGCAACTCATAGAGATCGACACACGACTCTATGCAGATGCAAATGCGGTACCGACTCATTTCAGCAGGTTCAATTGAAGAACCAAAAATAACCATCGCTCACACCCCACAAGGGCACACGAGGTTCTGCAGATTCTCCGAGGAATCAATATAACCATCGCAACATACGAGGTTCTGCAAATCCTCCGAGGGATCAATAAATAACCATCTCTCACACCTCACAAGGGCACACGAGGTTCTGTAGATTCTCCGAGGAATCAATATAACCATCGCAACATACGAGGTTCTGCAAATCCTCCGAGGGATCAATAAATAACCATCTCTCACACCCCACAAGGGCACACGAGGTTCTGCAGATTCTCCGAGGAATCAATATAACCATCGCAACATAAGAGGTTCTGCAAATCCTCCGAGGGATCAATAAATAACCATCGCTCACACCCCACAAGGGCACACGAGGTTCTGCAGATTCTCCGAGGAATCAATATAACCATCACAACATACGAGGTTCCGCAAATCCTCCGAGGGATCAATAAATAACCATCGCTCACACCCCACAAGGGCACACGAGGTTCTGCAGATTCTCCGAGGAATCAGACACACAAGAATGCATACCATGATGCTTCACATGCAACATGACTCATGACACTCTTGAAATGCACACATGTTTACAAACATACTCATGCCAAAAGGCCACATATTCACAATCAATTCATAATCTAGGATTCACGCCATACGGCTACCCACAACACACATAACAACATATAATTAGTCATCTCAGACAAGGAATGATCGCAACCAAACCACACAATCAATCCACGAATGGAAAGCACGAGAAAAGAAAACATGCTGCTGAGTTTGCTAACCTTCGCCTGGCGAAGCCCCTGGCGAACCTTCGCTACCCGTTCGCCTGGCTGTCACGGTGAAAATTAGATACCAAACTATTGATTAGTTTGAATCTTTAATTCATTTTGCAACCGAACTTTGATTTGTCCAAAGGAAGGTATAAAGATCGAAATTCCCACAATGCAATGCAAATGCAAGCTAGATTGTTTAGGTTCGGGGGTTGGTTAAACTTAGGGAAGGTATTAGCATCCTAAGTTTCTGTAGTATCCTACAGGAACCTCTTGTTTTATGTTTGTTTATTGCTATGTGTTATATCTGCTTAATGGTAGAAGACCTAGGGGTTTATTTCTAAGTATACTCGATAAGATGTCGCATCTTATGCCTACATATCCTTACGGGAGTGGAATCAGAGTATTTGTAGTTCCTCTGAAGGGTCAGAGGAGTTCTTTGACTGTGGTCAAAGTTCCTACGGGTTTAGGGTAGTTGATTGATTGATTTTAGGAGAAGAGATGTGTCTTCATTTTAAGGGAGATTTAACCGCCACAAGTTGTAGGAAAATAGTCTTTGCATCGTCTTAAGAAAAGGGCTTAAGTACTCTGATTGTTTGACGAGTATGCCTTTTATTTCTCTTAAGGAAAAGCCCTTACGGCTTGATTGTATTGTTGTGGGGTGGAGATTCTGTCTCGCTTAAGATGATTTGGCATCTTTTCTCTAGTGTGTTTGAGTATTGAATTGAGTTGTTGAATGTTTAGATATTGTTGTGGTGTTGATTGAGTTTGTTTGTATTGTGTTTATTTCTATGTTGAAAGATAAAGGTTCTTCCTATGGGGTAGGTCCTAAACTTAAGAAGATCGACTTGAATGGGATCAAGGATCTTATGGGGAGAATGATGCAAATGTGAATGCACTACACACGAGTGTTGACTCAGGTGTAGGTTTTTCCTTTGGACGGAATGTGATGCGGAAATGTAGATGACGGTAATGTAAATTACTATAAAATAGATTGCTGAAGGTAAAGGCGAGATAAATAAACATACAAGTACGCATGAAAGTGCTGAAGTGTAAGTGAATGTGTCGTGAAGTAGATGTGCACGATTAGATGTTGGTTTATTTTAGAGGATTGATTTGAAGGAGGTGGTTGGATTGACTTAGTGAGATTAATTTTATGGGGAGATTATATTTGACGAATAAATGAATTGATTTTAGAGAGGAGTTTAGATGATGAATTAATTTTAAGAAAAATGTTATTTGATTATTTTTTTTTTTGAGATTAGTTTTAAAAGTTAAACTAAATTATCACTAATTTATTTTACTTAAAGAGAAAGTGCTCAAATTGTAAAAGAACTTATTGAACTAATTGGGGTTTTGAATAAATGAGTTTCATAAAAAAAAGTCAAGTTATATATTTTTAAAGAGTTTATTAAGATAAAATAGTTTCTCATTGTAAAAGAAAGGTTTTTTTTAGTTAGTTTTACCAAAAATTATTTTAATGAGTGACCAACCTTTTATTTTATATTTTATAATATAGCTACTTTTATTATATTAAGGGGGTCATTAATTTGCTGAAAATAAGTTAAAAGTGGATAAAAGCAAAAATGAGTTAATCATTTTTAAAAAGGGTTGCCTAATTAAATAAAATTATAACAACTAGATTTAGATAAAAGGGTTTATTAGTATTAAAGAAAAGAGATTATAAATGATTAGTTATTAGTGAAGAAAGGATTAATGATTAAATAAATAAATTAGTAAGTTAGTGGTTAAATTAATTTTGAGAGGTTGATTAAAATACGTTAATGACGGTTTGAGGGCTTAATGAGGTTAATTAGGGGGGTTTAGTGTGTGTGTGTGGCAAGGGTGTAGCGTGGCATGTGCATCTCATTACAGTATTACAACTAGAAAAGAAATGGAACAAGAAAAGAAAAACGAAACCCTAGCCCCCCCGTATCCCAGATCGGAAAAAAAATGCCCCTCTCCCTCTCGATCGCTCCTTTTCATCCTTGGTTCACACAATGTTTTCCATTTTCGTTTCCATTCTAAAAAACCTGCAACAACACATCAGAGTATTAGCAGAATAAGGAGATTCGACACGAAAGAGGGTTCGTTACCGAGAATTGGGAGCGGTGGTTGCGTCGATTCGTGTGGCGAAATGGTAGTGATGTCCGTCAAACTTGCGGCGCCAGTGGTGTTTCGCAGTGGTCGGAGGTGGTTGCGTCGATTGAGATGAGTTTCTCCTTCACTCGAACTCCGTTTCCACACTTTAGGGTTTTTTCTGTATAGTTTCGGTTTTGTATGATAGGGTTTTCTGTGCGTACCGTTTCCTCTTTTTCTTTCATCTTATATAGACTCTTGGGAGTTAATGCTGTGTTTAAAGTCTGATTGAAATAGTTGAATCCGATTGAAACTTTCTGTTTTGGTTATAAACTAATTCGAAAAGTTTCCTCTTCTGTTCCGATTTCGTTTAATGCTTGTTGATGCAATCTCAATCTCTGATATGTGACTTAATTGAGAGGGATGAATCTTTTGGGAATATTCCTGATTGATTTGCTGATTTTGGATCGTGAGGAGTCCGGTTTGAGAACTCTCTTTTCTCGTATATCCACTAACGGTTTTATTTGATCCTGTAATTGTAGGACAGTTGGCAATAACCGAAGAATTTAGGTCATAACTTCTGCACATCATGATTCTCATGACATGGTGGTTTCAGAGTCCTAAACGGCGTCTCAAAAGCCCTTCATAATTATACGGAAACATGCTCTTTTAGTGAAGATTTTCAATGGAGTTGCTTGAAGATGGTAAACATTCTGCAGCTTTCTTGAATAATTCAATGTTATGGTGCTTGAAGTTATATTCACTAGCTACCTTAAAGAATTTGCTATGTAGTTCAATACTTCCATCATTGTCAATTGGGGAAGGTGTTTCGTCCGCAACTAACCGTGGATCATCCCCTAAAGGTTCTCTCTTTCTGCAAGATGATTAATTTGAAAGTAATCGTGAGTTCACATTGCCTTGTGTTGCACCCCAAATTTGTCCTACCTTTACATGGTTTCTAGTGCCACTTTATTTTGAATGAATAAAATGGCACAATTGGCAAGAGACCGTGTGTGAGGAGTTGTGAGTGTGAGAGGTCGAGAGTTTGAATCCCACCTTCTTCACTTTTTGTTTTTCTTTTATTTTTATTCTAGCTTTTCTATTTTCATAAAATAAAAATAACAAAATAGTTTTTTTATTATTTAATTATTATTTTCGTATTTTATTTAAATTATTTTAAAAAAAATATTATTTTTTTCACTTTTTTCATATTATTTATAAAAACATCCAAAAATCATAAAGTTAAAAATATTAGAAAAGATTTTATTCTGTTTATAATATTTTTAATGTTTAGTATAAATAAATAGAATTTTAAGTTTATTTTAAATTGTTTAAATTTTATTTAGTTTTAACTAATTATTTAAGTTGGGCTTTAAAATAGGCATTAGGTTAGAGTTAACCCTAATTTGTTACCTATATAAACATGAATTGCATTTGATAAAAGAGAAGGGAGGAAGAAAAGAAAAAACGGCGGCCGTTCTCACGACTTTATCAGAAAAATCTTCGAGGCTTCATCATCATCTCAATCAGAAGAAGTTTCGGAACCGCGGGAAACCCACCTTCGAAAATCAACCGTCCGTCACAACAAAAGCAGAGAATCTGAATAATCTCACCGATAAGGAAGAGTAAGAGGAGAAAAGGTAATTAAAGGCAACTCTAATGGGTCAAATGAGCAGAAAGAAAGGAAATTAAAGCCAATCCTAATGGGTCAAATGAGCAAAAACAAAGGATGTATCGTCACCCTAGTGGTTAAATGAGCAGAAACAAAGGATGTATAGCCACCCCAGTGGTTAAATGCCTTCCCCTTTCATTATCCTTCCCTTTTTTATTATTATTTATTAGTATTTCTCCTTCCTTTAGTTTTTTTGTCCTATTTATTTTTATTCATTTTTTTTTTTGTAAAATTATTATCTTATTTTCTTTTTTAAAGTAATTGAGTTTGAGCTGCTAAAATTTTCATTAAAAAAAAACTTTTATTACAATCAAAACTAAAACATTTTTTTAATGCTTAAACTAAAACCTTTATTTAAATTAACATTAAACTAAAACCTTTTTTTAAAATTAACATTAAACTAAGAACTTTTTTTTTAAAATTAACATTAAACTAAAGAAATTTTTGTTAAAATAAAAACTAAAACATTTTTTAAATTTTAAACTAAAGACTTTTTTTTTAATATTAACATTGAAGCCTTTTTAAAAATTAAAAATTAAAAACAAAAAACTTTTTTATCAACATTAAAATTATTTTCTTCAAAATTTAAACTAAAATCCCTTTTTAAAACCAATAAAACTATAATTAAAATTCTAAATTGCATTTTGTCTTTCTTTCAATATTAACTGTTTCATTATTTGTCATATTTATGTCTAACTTTTCACTAATGTTCTCTATTTTTCTCCTCAGATTATACTTAAATTCCGATTAATATTTATTTAATTTATGTTGTTCCATGGGTGTAATTTACGCGAGGCCATGGTCGCGATTTATTTTATTTTGCATTATTTTTGGGACTTGTAATTTACGCGAGTGATCGTCGCGATGCTTTATTTACTTTCCGCATTTTATTTCTGCCATATAATATTTCGCCATGTTTGCATGTTTACCGTTAATCATCCCTCCGAAGGAATTAGGTCCAGCCGTTTGACCGCCGAGTCAATAGCCCTAATTTTTGACCGTTTCAAAAACCCTAATAGCCTAGGTGTCCCGCCGTGGACGAAAATGCCCTTTACACTAGCATTAGGTCAAAGAGTCGTCGTACTCTGTTTAGGGTTTCCCGCCGTGGAATCCCTAATTTCAACCCTAAATTTTCAATTAACAAATTCAACATAGAAATAGGAGTTTCAAAGACTCCACATAAGCGTGTCCTTAAGATACGTTTATTCCCCATTGAAACCTTGACCATAGTCAAGATGTTTCTAACCTCTCTTTCGAGGGGAACTACGATTACTCTGATTCCATTCCCTATCCAGGATACGTAGGCACAAGATGTGACGTCTTGCCGAGTAAACTTAGGACTAACCCTTAGGTCTTTAGGTCACTCTATCCCTTAGCTCAATATATATTAAAGCAGATAATGAATAAAAAAAAAACATACAATAAACAAAAGGTTCCTGTAGAGTACTACAGAAGTTTAGGGTGCTAGTACCTTCCCTAAGCTTAACCAACCCCTTACCTAGATCTCTCCCCGCATTGTGTTTACGATGCAAAATTAGGTTTTTCCTCTTTTGACCTTTTCCTTCGGATAAATCAAAGAGCGGTTGTGAATCAAGAATTGTGATTCAAATTAATTAATAGTTTGATATCCTATTTCCACCGCAACACCTTGTCTATTCTGGTTCCTTCTTGCAGGTCATGATGCCCCATTTACTTGTTGTTGGCGTAGGTACAAGCTGAGTTGCTGTTTGAACTCCTGTGCTTCAAACTGTGCCTGCTGCAGAGATTTAAGTAATCCCTGATGACGATTTGGGAGTTGGTCAAAAGGGTAGAAGTTGGTGCTCTTGCTGAGGGTGCAGAAGGGAATCTCTTGAAGTCAATGAAGACTGAAGCTTTTCCGATTGATTGATTGCTTGAGATTTCGTGTGAGTATTCTGCTTGAGATTCCATATCCATCACTCTGCACGACTGGTTTCTTATTCTGATCAAAGTGTTGATGTACGTGTTTAGGGGAGTTAGTGTAAGTTGAGGCGTAGCCCTCGGAAGTGCCTGGCATAGGTTACTATAGCTTACGCTTGGAGCGCAGTTTTCTGGCTTTGACCCGGTACTCTCAATGCTTGTACTTGTGAATCCTTGGCTCAACAAGTGTCACAGCTCTCTAACAGGTGATGCGCTGTGCTCTACCATGCTCTCTTTCTGAAGTTAGGTGGTTACTTTTCGTGAACTTCATTATTTGCTTGAGGTAATGGATATGTAGAAAATGTTGCTGCCCTATTGTAGTAATGGTTGTTGAAATTTGAGATGGCAGTTTGGCAATCGCAAGAGTTTCAAGCATTGCCTTCTAACATGAAGTGTTGATTCTTGCATTGTTTTCTTGATTACACGATCCATTTATTGATGAGAATATGATTATAATGACTGTTGGTGCACTGGTCTGGGCATCTTTACCGGGTTTTAATAGTTTGTTTGCTTTGTGAATTGTCTTATGCAGGAAAACGAGGGCGTCATCGAATGGAGTTGGAATTGTGCTTTGACATGTCTTGTAGGTAAGGCTTTATGGATCACAGGGTGGTGTGCTGTTAAGTAAAGCTGGCTAGGGGTTTCAATGTTGCTGACAACATCATTCTCGTCAAAAGGACAATTTCGGTCGAAAGGTAGCAGACTTGACCTCCTTTATGTCAGAGTAAAAGCTAGGGGTAGAAAACTTTGCTCACAAATTCTGGTTCTGTAAATTCAGGAAGCTATGCTCGAAACTGTTACACCGGCGATGCCGTTCGGAGCAATTCTGCCAAGGGTCGTGCTGCAGAGTTCTACTACTATTTTCAAAATCATGATTGAAGTTTAACCTTGAATTTGCGTTTGATTTCTTCCATGTGCGTGGTATCTTCTCAGAGGGCTTTTAGGAACGTATCACCGCTTGTTAACATTCCAAGAGATCACGCCTACTCTTACGTGTCGATCCTTCTACTACGGGTGAAAAAACGCAACAGTTCTTCCGTAAAAAAAAAGGAGCTCTGCTGGAATCTCACGCCTAACAATATCATTGGAGTTTTCTCGAAAGTTTGAGTTTGGATCCTCGTTCGTAAACTCGTAGCATGCTTTCACTGTAATAAAATTCTGCATTCATAAGTGTAATAGATATATGAGTTTCAATTCCCACTCTCTGTAACGTACAATTTATATTGTGATTTTTGTGCTTCAATTGGTTTCTCAAATAGTGTAATGACTTGAAAACAATATAGGCTTGAAACTTGGGACAAACTCGATCATTGCAATTCTGGTAGCATAGTGTATACTCTTGATATTGATAACAAATTGATGTAATATGAGCTTTGCAAAAACCAACAAGCTGTATCAAAAGTAGTTTGATACGTCGTGCATTCGGCCACTACGTGGGGAGTCTTGGGTAAAATACCATAGTAATGTTTGACTTCGGGTGATTTGATAAGCATAACTCCGGCTGTTGCCTTTTTAAGTACTTAGAAAAAATATAAGATATCTTCCAAGCTCAACGTGAATTAACCTTTGATAAACAAAAGCCAAGAGTTTTAACCCATCTTGGGTGAGTTTGAACAAAGGAAAAGGTTTTTTGACTCAAACTCCGCATTAAACTTTTAAAACCTTTGGTCCACGACACCCAATCTCAGAAATTCAAACTATAAGTCAGTGCCTATAAAAGGGAATGTTCTGAAAAACCTTGATGATTAACGGAGTTGAAATACGAAGGGGTTCGGCGAGATCTCAACATAATAGGTCCACTGTTGACCAAATATGAACTCCTGTACGAACGAAGGGCAATCCAAATGACGCGACCCTTAAAACAGAATTCCCAGGTTGCACCGTAGTGGTGCTTGATGTTAAGAATCTGTAATTGAAAGAATTACATCTGCGTAAACTGGGTAGCTGTAATAGACACACCTAAAAGAAAATAAAGATAAAAAAACAACAAAAGAAAAAAAAGGGAAGGTGGAATCTTAAAGTCAAAAATTTGGGCGTGACAGATGCCCCTATTTAAGTTACTTCTATCCGGAGATATGGAGATTGAAATCTTCTTCTCGACGAGATAGGAGGGACTTAAAGACAAACATTGCACGGATTTTTGGCCCTAAGAAGCCACCAGATGCAAATGATATGCAATGATATGAAGATGCAAGACAGACGGTCCTGTGGATTAATGGCGTCACAGGGGAGAAAACTAGACACGGCGTGTGAGAAACAGATGAGTAACGGACTCAACGAAGCGGGACTCCACGGAGATAAGATACAACCACCAACGGGAAATCTCCAAAGTATAACAGCAGCACATGCACCCAGAATATGGTGTTTTAACAACATGTGTGAAACTTGTAATCGAAAGATGACATATTATCACCACGGAGCAGCCCAGAGGACGGTAATATCCAAAGTGAATTCTCTGATCGAATCAATAATTCAGTTCTGCTTTTTTTTTTATTATTATGTTATTTCCTTTTCTTTTAAAATCTAATTGGAAATAGTAAAATGTATAACCTCCCCGAGCGTCGTAGTATGGATGCTATGAGTTGGTCTCAGTTTCTGATGTAGAACCTCCCCGAGCGTCATGGTATGGGAACCATAAGCTGGTCTCAGTCTCTGATGTAGAACCTCCCCGAGCGTCATGGTATGGAAACCATAAGCTGGTCTCAGTCTCTGATGTAGAACCTCCCCGAGCGTCATGGTATGGGAACCATAAGCTGGTCTCAGTCTCTGATGTAGAACCTCCCCGAGCGTCATGGTATGGGAACCATAAGCTGGTCTCAGTCTCTATCCGAAATGATGAAAACTCATGCGAGCATCTTCACAGGGGATTTAAGATTTTGTAAACTGTAGATGTCGTTATAGACTGTAGATGTAGTTCGTTGTAGAATTTGTAGGTTGTTGATATAATTTGTAGTGTGCTCTGTTGTTGTAGATGTAGTTTGTAAGGCTTCACCGGGGATCTTCGGGAGAGATGTGAGCCGGTTGAATTGTGATGTATGCCTTCTCCCCTAAAGAGAGACTACCGTGATAAACTTCCTTGACTTTTTCAGGGAGTGTCGCTTGATGGAAATAAACTTGTGCGATGGACTCACTGGGGAATGCGTTCCTTTTGATGATCTGATGGTGTTGAAGGACCCACTGAGAGTGAATGAACTGTCTTGTAGAAAATGTTGTTTGTCGTTTTGAATAAGGTCCTGGTCAAAACGAGTTGCTCAAATAAAGAGATTGTTTTAGTCTGAATGTGGATGCTCAAGAAAAATCATGTGATGCTATTATTTGAAGAAATGTCTGCCTTTATGAATATTCTTCCTGGGAAATAGGGTGCAAAATAAATGCGTCCATGCTTAAAATTTGGAGATGTCCATGATGTGATTGCCAACAACCGAAGTTCCACTCAGGAAATAACGGTGGAGAAGCCATCAAGCCAGACCCAACCATTGAGGTATGAACTCGAATGGGATTGTACTAAAATAACCATCTTCCATGAGGGTTGAATTTCATGGGGAAAATGAAACATTGTGCTCTTTCTGCCTAGGGTAGACGAATCTACGTGGAGGGATAAGACGCACCCAGACACCTAGGGATAACTATAGCCAAAGCGATAGAACAAAACAGATACAAAGAATGTGAAAAATGCACATGCCATGCTGTCTACTTATATGCTATGCGTATGCTGACGGATTGGAGAAGCGAAATAGACGCCTCAAACGAAAGGGTATTCAAGCAAAATCTCCATAGATCCCTTATCATCTGCGAGGAAAGCACGTCGAACAGAGGTAACCTTCGTGTCTGGATAAAATAAGTGTCCTCTTGCCCTAGAGAAGCACAAGATATTGTTGTTTTTTTCTCGGACGAAATAAACATCCCCGGTCATTCTCTTGTTACTCATATATCGAGTAGAGCATAACGTTTTGAAAAAGTTTAAGTCAATCTGGATTTTGCTATCAATAATACAGATTTGTGATCAATGAAAAACTTTTTATTGAATGGTGGTCAGCAGAAAAGCGTGACCTCGATATTACAGTGTTGGAAAACAATAGCGATTACATAAAGGGAATAATGACTTGCTTCTCTTAAACAAAATATTTCTTAACAACATCCGTGTTAACGGGGCGAGTGATCTTTTCTCCGTCCATTGTTGCTAACATCAAAGCGCCTCCTGTCAAAACCTTA
The DNA here is from genome assembly GCA_963859935.3 of Lathyrus sativus. Lineage (NCBI taxonomy): Eukaryota > Viridiplantae > Streptophyta > Magnoliopsida > Fabales > Fabaceae > Lathyrus > Lathyrus sativus. The sequence goes on along the minus strand of OZ012741.1, from coordinate 655,424,155 downwards.
TTTACTACATATGGTCCATCGTAATTTGGGGCCCATTTTCCTCTGACGTCGGTGAGGAAAGACTGAATCTTCTTAAGCACGAGGTCACCTTCTTTGAATGCACGGGGTCGAACTTTCTTGTCAAATGCCTTCTTCATCTTCTGCTGATACAACTGCCCATGGCACAGCGCAGCCATCCTCTTTTCTTCGATTAGGTTCAACTGATCATATCTGTTCTGACACCATTTAGCTTCTGATAACTTTGCCTCCACCAAGATCCTCATAGAGGGAATCTCGACTTCTATCGAGAGTACTGCTTCCATACCGTAGACAAGTGAAAATGGAGTTGCCCCAGTCGATGTGCGTACCATCGTACGATATCCATGTAGGGCGAATGGGAGCAATTCGTGCCAATCTTTGTAAGTAACAACCATTTTCTGAATGATCTTCTTAATGTTTTTGTTGGCGGCTTCAACAACCCCATTCATCTTTGGTCTGTAAGGAGAAGAATTGTGGTGCTCGATCTTGAACTCTTCACACAACTCTTTCATCATATTTTTATTCAGATTGGAACCGTTGTTTGTAATAATTCTGCTTGGCACACCATATCGGCAAATGAGCTGATTCTTGATAAATTTGACAACCACATGTCGGGTTACATTAGCATAGGAAGCCACCTCGACCCACTTGGTAAAATAATCAATGGCTACTAAGATGAATCAGTGTCCATTAGATGCTTTCAGCTCTATCATTCTAATCATATCAATTCCCCACATAGAGAATGGCCACGGTGATGAGATAACATTCAACAAAGTTGGAGGTACGTGAATCTTATCTGCGTAAATCTGACACTTGTGACACTTTCTAGCAAACTTGTAACAATCTGATTCCATTGTGATCCAATAATAACCAACCCTTAAAAGCTTCTTAGCCATAGCATGTCTGTTGGCATGAGTGCCAAAAGATCCTTCGTGAATTTCCGTCATCAACATATCTGCTTCTTGTTTGTCAACACATCTCAATAAGACCATGTCAAAATTCCGCTTGTACAACACATTGTTACTCAGAAGAAAATTTCTAGCTAACCTTCTCAAAGTTTTCTTGTCTTTGTTGGAAGCTCCCAAAGGATATTCTTGAGTTTTAAGAAACACTTCGATGTCGTGGTACCAAGGTTTGCCATCTTCAACTTCTTCGACAGCAAAGATGTAGGCAGGTCTATCAAGACGTTTTACTTCAATCCGAGGACACTCGTTCCAAAAGTTCACCATAATCATCGAGGCCAAAGTGGCCAACGCGTCTGCCATTCTGTTCTCATCACGAGGGATATGATGAAACTCAACCCTATCAAAGAACGGTAACAGTCTTCTAGCGTAATCCCTGTATGGGACCAAATTATCATGTCGAGTTATCCATTCTCCAGTAATTTGATTGATTACCACTGCAGAATCACCGAACACATCTAAATTCTTAATTCTCAAATCGATTGCTTCTTCGAGACCCATAATGCATGCCTCGTACTCAGCTTCATTATTAGTACACTGGAATGTTAATCTGGAGGTAAATGGGAAGTGGGCCCCTTGAGGAGTCACAATAACAGCACCTATCCCTTTTCCATGAGCGTTGACAGCTCCATCGAAAACTAAACCCCATTGAGAACCTGGCTTTGGCCCTTCACCATGTATGGGTTCTTCACAATCTTTCATTTTTAAAAACATAACATCCTCATCTGGAAAATCATCTTTTGAGGGTTGATAATCCACAATGGGTTGGTGAGCCAGATGATCAGCCAAAACACTTCCTCTAACAGCTTTTTGAGTATGATACTCGATATCATATTCAGACAACAACATCTGCCATCTAGCAATTCTCCTAGTCAAAGTGGGCTTCTCGAAAATATACTTGATAGGATCCATCTTTGAAACTAACCAAGTAGTGTGATTCAACATATACTGGCGCAAACGCTTGGCGGCCCACGCCAGAGCGTAACAAGTCTTCTCTAACATAGTGTACCTTGTTTCACAATCAGTAAACTTCTTGCTCAAGTAATAAGTGACATGATCTTGCTTTCCCGTTTCATCTCGCTGGCCGAGTACACAACCCATTGAATCTTCTAAAACAGTTAAATACATAATCAAAGGTCGTCCTTCAACTGGCGGTATCAGGATAGGTGGTTCAAGCAAGTACTCTTTGATACTATCAAAAGCCTTTTGACAATCTTCAGCCCAATCATACCCTTGTTCTTTCCTCAGAAGCTTGAAAATAGGTTTACATGTAGCAGTCATGTTGGATATAAATCTGGAGATGTAGTTCAAACGTCCTAAGAATCCTCTGACTTGTTTTTCGGTGGCGGGAGCTGGAATTTCGCGGATAGCTTTCACTTTGTCAGGGTCCACTTCAATCCCTCTTTGGCTGACAATAAAACCCAATAGTTTCCCTGATCATACTCCAAATGTGCATTTGTTGGGGTTCAAACGAAGCTTGTATTCCCTCAAACGACCAAGCAGCTTAGCCAGGTGTTTAACATGATCATCTTCGGTCTTCGACTTAGCTATCATATCATCCACATACACCTCGATTTCTTTGTGCATCATATCATGGAACAAAGTAGTCATAGCTCTCTGATATGTTGCCCCTGCATTCTTTAATCCAAACGGCATAACTTTGTAACAAAAGGTGCCCCAGGGCGTGATGAATGACGTTTTCTCTCTGTCCTCGGGAGCCATTCTAATCTGGTTGTAACCTGAAATACCATCCATGAAGGAGAAAACCTCATATATTGCAGTACTGTCCACCAAGATGTCGATGTGAGGTAACGGAAAATCATCTTTCGAACTGCCTTTATTCAAATCCCTGTAGTCTACACACATGCGAACCTTACCATCCTTCTTTGGAACGGGCACAATGTTAGCTAACCATAGTGGATACTAGGCAGTAACAAGGAAACCTGCATCAATCTGTTTCTGTACCTCTTCCTTAATCTTTAGAGCCATGTCAGGTCGAGTCCTTCTGAGCTTCTGTTTTATCGGTGGGCATTCTGGCTTCAAAGGCAGACGGTGTTCAACTATAGTCGTGTCCAATCCAGGCATATCCTGATATGACCAAGCAAACACATCAACAAACTCTCCAAGCAGATCAATCAGCTGTTTCTTCACATCGGGTTTGAGCAGAGCTCTAATTTTCACTTCTCTACGGATTTCTTCTGATCCCAAGTTGATTACTTCCACGGGCTCTTGATGAGGTTGGATAGCTTTCCCTTCCTTCTCAAGCAGTCTGGAAATTTCCTCTGGGATATCATCTTCTTCATCCTCAGCTTCATACATGGGAAACTCAAAATTCGGAGAAGGTAGCGGATCATTATTCCCAGGATGTAATTTATGTAGCAATCTGCGCAAGTGATGTGATTTTCGATAAGTTTTTTTTGTAAAGTGGAAGGTGTGTGTACGCGAGATGCTACTTATTATTTTCCAACATCGTGAATAAATATAAAACACAAATGAAAATGAAAGTAATTTATTGATGATAGCAAAACCAAAAAGACATGTCCAACAAAGTCACCTTTGCCTTGGGCAGAGCAAAGGGAATTATTGAAAATAAGCCCTAACAAATGCAGTTTTGCTTTGGGCAGAGCGAAATTTTTTTAAAACAAATGCTTTACTTAGATATATGAGTGGCGGTAGGGGCTTCAACCGCGCTCCAATTCTTGACTACGACGCCTGGGGTCACAAAGTCTGGGATGTCCTCATCTGGATCTTCCTCGGTGACGACATAAACTCCAAAGGTATAGTCAAATTCATCCGAAACATAGCCTGGATCTTCCATATAAGGCTCATAGTCTTCGCAAGGAATGGAGGACCTTGCAGAACCGTCTGATATGTAGCCCTCAAGTTCGTCCTCTGACACAACATTAATCTGAGGATGATGGACGACTCCTCCACTACGGAACACTTCGTTGATCAGTGGAAACCCTTGATTCTTGGTGCCTTGTTGAGCAGAACCACTGGTGAAGCCGAGACCCTCCTTATTTTTGTTCTCCGGCAAGGACAACACCTTTCCCCATATTGTCAGATGACCACTGTTCACTACTCGCTGTGCGTCTTTGAATGATGACATGGATGCTTGAGACTTCTGGGCACCCTCACCCACAATGGACAAGGCTTGGAATTGTGTGCCAACTTCTTCCTCAGCCTCGACATATGAGAATGATGACAAGTGACTTACCACCAAAGCTCTTTCTCCACAAACTGTAACTATTTTCCCCTCAAAAACATATTTCAACTTCTGATGCAGAGTAGAAGTAACTGCTCCAGCTTCATGTATCCATGGCCTCCCTAGCAGACAACTATAAGCGGCACGAATGTCCATGACTTGAAACGGGATCATAAAAGTCTGTAATCCAATAGTCATGGGCAAATCAACCTCACCAATTACTGTTTTCCTTGACCCATCGAAAGCTTTGACGATAACGCGACTTGGCCTCATCGGCGGTCCTTGATACGATAATTTGGATAGAGTAGTTCTAGGCATTACATTCAGAGACGATCCAGTATCAACCAATACATTGGACAGAGAGTCGTTTCCACAGTTCACAGAAATATGTAGAGCCATGTTATGTTTCCTTCCTTCCTCTGGGAGATCGTCTTCATTGAAACCCAGATTATCACTTGAAGTAATACTGCCAATGATGTTATCAAATTGTTCCATAGTCACATCCTGTTCGACGTAGGCTTGTTCCAAAATCTTCTGAAGCGCTTCTCTATGAGCCTCAGAACTCATCAGCAATTGTAGCACAAAAATCTTCGACGGGGTTTACAGGAGCTGATCTGCAACCTTATACTCGCTTCTTTTGATTACTTTCAAACATTCATCTGAGTTGGATAAATTAGATCCCCCAGATTGCTCCACAGTTGGGTCCTTTGAGCCTGATGGTTCGGACAAAACTTCTTTTTCTTTCGGTGGCACAGTCGGGTAGACTCGACCGCTTCTTGTCACTCTACTGACATCTGCAATATTAACTATTGAGGGTACAGTGGGCAAAGGCACTTCTTTCCCATCCTCCAGCATAGTAGCATTGTACCTGTATGGGATAGCCTTACTAGAAGTATAAGGGACTGGTCCGGGCACATTGATTATCAAAGGAGTAACAGTTGGCTTCCTGCTATTGTAAACAATCTCTATACGTTCCACTTCCTTAAAATGGGGTACTATAACACAAACTTCCTCAGCCTCTTCATTTGAAACTTCTTGATCATCAACTTCCAAACAATCTTTAATCACATTAACAGAGGGCGAACCATGTGGTGGTAATGGATTCTTCTGTACATTGGGGTCAGAATCCCTAAAAGACAAGATTCCATTTTTAATGAGCCTCTGGACATCCATCTTCAAACCGAAACAACTCTCAATATCATGTCCTGGAGCACCCTGATGGTAAGGACAAAACTTGTCAGCTCTATAAGAAGGAGGGGGATTCGCGGGGGCCAAAGGTGGAACTCTTATCTGAATGTGACCCTTCTTAACCAAAGCGGGGAATAAATCAGCATACGTCATTGGGATCGGATCAAAATTTATTTTTCTATACACACGACCTTGGTTGCTGGATGGCCGATTTTGCTGAGGGTACTGTGGACTTTGCTGAGGTTGTGATTGTTGAGTAACGGGAGACTGAGGTTGCTGATAGGGTTGCGGGGACTGTAGTTGATAAGCCGTAGCATTAAACACTGGTGATACCGCTGCAACTTGGTGTGGTGGTATGTACCTCTTTCTGAATTGTCCCTTTTGAATGGCATTTACACCTTGCTCCATTTTCTTCACAAAACCGCTCCCATACCTTTTAGGAGCACTCTCTTCTTTGGTCAATCTTCCTTCGCGAACACCCTCTTCTAAGCGCATTCCCATATTGACCATTTCACTAAAGTCACTGGGTGCACTGGCTACCATCTTCTTATAAAAGAAAGGACCAAGAGTCTTTAGAAAAATCTTAGTCATCTCTTTTTCTTCTAATGGTGGTGTCACTTGCGCGGCCAGCTCGCGCCAACGTTGAGCATATTCCTTGAAACTCTCTTTATCTTTCTGTGCCATTGCTCTCAACTGATCTCGGTCGGGCGCCATGTCCACATTGTACTTATACTGTTTGACAAAGGCTCCTCCTAGATCATTGAAAGTTCGAATCTTCGTATTATCCAACCCCATATACCACTTGAGCGCAGCGCCTGTCAGACTGTCTTGAAAGTAGTGAATAAGTAGTTGATCATTATCATTTTGGGCAGACATCTTCCTGGCATACATAATAAGGTGACTCTGAGGACAAGTATTCCCTTTGTACTTTTCAAAATCAGGGACCTTAAACTTCGGTGGGACCTTGACATTTGGAACCAAGCATAACTCAGAAGCACTCTTACCGAACAAATCCTTCCCACGAAGGGCTCTCAACTCCTTTTGTATTTCAGAAAACTGGTCTTGAAATTCGTCTATCCTCTATTCTAAACCCACAGTTTCGATCGGCGACCCATGTAAAATTGGTTCATCCAGAATATATGGAACAACGTTCACATGCGGAGATGCGGTAGTCATCACAGCAGAAACTACAGGAGCAGCTTGAACAGTGGTCACAACAGGGATCTCAGATACAGACGGACGGTAACCGGCCGAGAAGAAATTAGGAGACAATCCCCACGGGAAACCTTGAGGCATACTGTAGGATATTTCAGCAACAGAAGACACCACTGGGATCGGTGTTGGCGTTACTTCAGAGATCATAGTCCTTGGAACTTCTTGGTTATTGATCGAGGCTTGATTAGACAGAGCTTCCACTAGACCATTCAACCTCTCCAGACTTTCTTTCATACTTGCAACTTCTTCACGGAGCACTCTGTTCTCTTGTTCTAGTTGATCCATCTTCTGGCGTTGACTAGCTCGAGTGTTGTATCGGTGATTCAGCTTGTTCTGCGGAGATGAAGCAAGAGTGAGACCCTGGAATGCAAACGATGCTATGCTTATGCAAAATGCAAATGAGTATGGAACTTCAAGAAACTCAAATTATTTCGGTATTGTAACGTTGGAGAAAAAAAACTTATTTTATTTTGATGATCGAAGCATTACAAAGCGGAGTACTCTTCTAAGAGTTTATTACATTGAATCAAAAGCAAAAGAGAAACTCGGAGATCTACTTCTTATGCTCCTTCTATGTGCGAAGTTCTCCTTCTAGCTGGCTAATGTGTTCTTGCAACTCGGCCTTCTCTCTGATGAGTCAGTCGACACACTCCTTCCAAGCCACAGTATCTGGGGGAAGATCGTCACTAGTGATAGCTCTTGAAGAGGTGTGAGAGGAAAATAAATCCTCTCGCGCCTTTCTTTTCCTTGCGAGTTCAACTTCTGGCAGCCTCTGGGACTTCTCTTTCTCTACCTTGAGTATAAAAAACTTGTTCCTCCAAGCGGCTTTCAATTTTCGAGCTTCACCCAAAGCAGTCTTCAATTGATCTACTTCACTCACATCAAACCAATTTGGATCGCGAAAAGCCAATACCATAGGTTCATGGAAAGGGAATGGCATTTTAAGGTCGAGAGCCCTTTCTCGCACCCAATGTAGATATTCCTCAGAGACGACACAATTGGGGTATCCTAAAGCAGCTTTCCCTTCCTTATTGATGTATCTCCATGCATAGATTATGACGGTCTTCAGGTCTGGGTCTTCTCCTTCCTTGAAAAAGATCCATTCTACCAGAGTCTGGTCAGGTACTCCAATCATGGGATGCCCAAATTGGAGGCGGGCCAGAGCAGGGTTGTAACTTATGCATCCTTCTCTCCCAATGAGTGGTATGTTAGTAAATCCTCCGATGCTATGTATCATACATATACCTCCATAGGTAGGGTCGTACCACACAATGTCAGAGTGAGTAAGGGCCATAGCTATCTCAGACCAACGGGGCGACTCTTCCTCTTCCCAAATAGACGGGTGTCGGGTTAGGCGAGCAATGAACCATGAATACAGCAGAGCGGTACAACAAACGATATGTCCTCCTCCTTCAGCATTCTTCGCGTGAATAGAATAGTATGTGTCAGCGAGCAAGGTGGGAACTGGATTCTTGAGTATGAAAAGTTTAATTGCATCCATGTCAACGAAATCATCTATCTTTGGGAACCAGAGAATCCCATAGACCAATAGAGCAAAGGTGGCTTCCATGATAAGGACTTCCTTTCTTTCAGCATGGTAGCGGACTTTTTCAATCAAGAAGTCAGCAGGGAATGCAAGGACTCCTTCCTTGGTGATTAGGTGCGCTTGAACATCTGCCAAACTGAGATGAGTAGCATTGGCAATTTCTTGGTGACTGGGTGCGTCTTCTTGGCCGGTGAATACGGGACGGGCCGTTACGGGAATCCTCAGGAAATCAGAATACTCTTCCAGTGTCGGCATCAACTGGTAATCCGAAAAAGTGAAACAGTGGTACAACGGATCGTAAAATTGAACGAGGGTCTCCAACAACCCTTCCTTCATCTTGAGTTCGAGAAAACAGAAGACTTCTCCATATTCTGCTGCGAAGGCGTAACGATTCTCGATTAGATCAGCTAGTTCTCTCAAGCTTTCAATGTTAGGGCTCTGAAAAGTGTACTCCAAGGCTTCTCTTTTGAAATCCATGGTTACAATACCTGAGAAATAAAATTGAGTTTCTTGAAATGAATAAAGAAAGAATGTAATGCAAGATGAGTAGGACTTCATGGGATCCCCAACTATTCATAAGCATTGTAATAAAAGAAAACGTTTTTTATTAATTTCGAAACGGAATACAAATAATTGCTTTTAAAAGTCCCAAATAAAAGCTAAATAAAAGCTAGTAAAGACACTAAAGAAGTTTCGAATTCTGCTGCTTGAGCTGCTCTTCTAATTGCGTCTTCTCACGGATAAGGTTGTCCACAATTAATTTCCAAATAGTGCATTGTGGGTCATAGAAAAATAAATCCTTCATGACTTTCCTCTTCTTGCAGGGGAGTAGCTCTTCATCCTTCAATTGTAGCTGTTTCTGAAGTTCATCCCTTTCCTTTTGAAGTCCAGCCTTCTGCTTCTGACAGTCATCATTTTCTGCCACTGCTACATGGTATTTGTTCTTCCAGGATTCCAACTCATGTTACGACTTCCTTAGGGATACCTCCAACTTCTTGGCTTCAGACATAAAGACATAAGTGGGCTCTCTCCTTGGAGCTATGGGATCTTGACGGGAATAGGGCATTTTTAGCTTGATTGCCCTTTCTCTGACCCACCGAAGGTAGGGTTCTAAAGACACACAATTAAGCTTCCCAAGGCTTTCTTTCCCTTTCTTGTGCAAGTGGTTCCATGCAACTAAAATCTTGTCTAGGAGTTCCTGGTCTTCCTTAAAGAAAATATTCTCTACTTGGACACTCTTAGGCGGCTCCTTTAATGGAAATCCCAATTGTCGACGAGCTAAGACCGGATTGTAACTGATCCCTCCATTAAAACTGAGTAATGGTACATTAGCGAAGTCGCCACAACCATCAATAATTAAGGTTCCATCATATGCTCGGTTGTACCAAATGATGTCTAAGTGGGTCAATGCCATAACTCTTGGAGACCAAAGCCCTCTATCGAGACTTAAAAAGGAAGTAGACCTCGGCAAGTGCGAAATAAACCACTTGTAGAGTAGGGGCACACAGCAGGTGATCATTCCTCCACCATAGAAGTTTCGGAGGTGTATAGAATGGTAAGCATTACCCAATAAAGTTGGTACTGGATTGTTCTTCAAAAAGATCTTAATTGCGTTGAGGTCGACGAACCCTTCAAAACTTGGGAACAAAAACACTCCATAAACAAGTAAGGCAAAGATCACCTCGAATGGAGTCTTGTTCGTATAATCGGCATAAAACATTGCTTTACTGATTAAGAACTTCGTAGTCAAACCAAAAATACCGCCTTTACTAATCAGATTTCCCTTGACGTCTGATACTTTTAGACAAAGGGCCTTAGCAATTTCTCTTTCATCGGGGTCCTTTTCCAGGAAAGGGAAAGGAGACTCTTCTAAGATAGGTAGTAGTTGGAAGTCCGAAAACGTAAAACAGTGGTATAGCGGATCATAGAATTGCAATAAAGTGGACAGGAGTCCTTCGTCTACTTGGCGACTCAATAAGGATATCAGCTTCCCATACTTGCTCTTGAATTTCTATTGGTCTTCAATCAAGGTCACCAACTTCTTTAGGTCATCCAACTTGGGACTTTTAAAAGTGTATTTCAGAGTGTGTCTTCTATTGGGGTCCATAATACCCTACAATGTTCATAAACAAAGGTAAATCCCATGAAGTCCAATGCGGTATGATGCTTTATGAATGCAAAAAACACAAGTAGGCACATAGAAGCATAAGGATAAACAAACAAAGGGGACCCTAGGCTTGCAACGAGCATGGAGCAAAGGGTATACCCATCCCCCAAAGGATTTGGACTAAAGGTTGATTGTACCTGCAGAACAAGGTTCTAATGAGGTTCCCAAAGTCATTAGCCCATCTTTCGGATATTATCAACTTCCCAAGTACTCGAGGGTTAATAATATTCTCAAGAGAACTTCTTTTGAGTGTAGCATCGCGTAGCACTATTTCGGGGGTACCCCATCATAGCCTCGCACTACGTCCTAATAAAGGCCAAAGTGGGGTTAAGGTAACTACGGTCCTCAATATCATAGGCGCCAACATTGAATGTAGTGCATGTTTTCATGATTAAAGACTCGTTCGACAATACATCCTTCGAGAGGGCCTCAATTGAGCGTGATTTTCAAGTCAGCTTGGTCGGGATTCTACCCCCTATAAGCCTCTTTGAACATATCACTATCCTATCTTAAGTTCACTCAAATCCGGGTGTAGGACTTTGTCTCACCACTCAAAAGTATCGACCCAAAGGCAATAAACAAACAAGTACACAAGTAAACAATTAAACAAATATAAGCAAATATTTAAAACAAAACAAGTTAGGGAAACCCACTGAGGAATCCCCAGTGAAGTCGCCATTTCTGTCGCGGTGAAAATTAGATACCAAACTATTGATTAGTTTGAATCTTTAATTCATTTTGCAACCGAACTTTGATTTGTCCAAAGGAAGGGATAAAGCTCGAAATTCCCACAGTGCAATGCAAATGCAAGCTAGATTGTTTAGGTTCGATGGTTGGTTAAACTTAGGGAAGGTATTAGCATCCTAAGTTTCTGTAGTATCCTACAGGAACCTCTTGTTTTATGTTTGTTTATTGCTATGTGTTATATCTGCTTAATGGTAGAAGACCTAAGGGTTTATTTCTAAGTATACTCGATAATATGTCGCATCTTATGCCTACATATCCTTACGGGAGTGGAATCAGAGTATTTGTAGTTCCCCTGAAGGGTCAGAGGAGTTCTTTAACTGTGGTCAAAGTTCCTACAGGTTTAGGGTAGTTGATTGATTGATTTTAGGAGAAGAGATGTGTCTTCATTTTAAGGGAGATTTAACCGCCACAAGTTATAGGAAAATAGTCTTTGCATCGTCTTAAGAAAAAGGCTTAAGTACTCGGATTGTTTGACGAGTATGCCTTTTATTTCTCTTAAGGCAAAGTCCCTACGGCTTGATTGTATTGTTGTGGGGTGGAGATTCTATCTCGCTTAAGATGATTTGGCATCTTTTCTCTAGTGTGTTTGAGTATTGAATTGAGTTGTTGAATGTTTAGATATTGTTGTGGTGTTGATTGAGTTTGTTTGTATTGTGTTTATTTCTATGTTGAAAGATAAAGGTTCTTCCTATGGGGTAGGTCCTAAACTTAAGAAGATCGAGTTGAATGGGATCAAGGATCTTATGGGGAGAATGATGCAAATGTGAATGCACTACACACGAGTGTTGACTCAGGTGTAGGTTTTTCCTTTGGACGGAATGCGATGCGGAAATGTAGATGACGGTAATGTAAATTACTATAAAATAGATTGCTGAAGGTAAAGGCGAGATAAATAAACATACAAGTACGCATGAAAGCGCTGAAGTGTAAGTGAATGTGTCGTGAAGTAGATGTGCACGATTAGATGTTGGTTTATTTTAGGGGATTAATTTGAAGAAGGTGTTTGGATTGACTTAGTGAGATTAATTTTATGGGGAGATTATATTTGACGAATAAATGAATTGATTTTAGAGAGGAGTTTAGATGATGAATTAATTTTAAGAAAAATGTTATTTGATTTTTTTTTTTGAGATTAGTTTTAAAAGTTAAACTAAATTATCACTAATTTATTTTACTTAAAGAGAAAGTGCTCAAATTGTAAAAGAACTTATTGAATTAATTGGGGTTTTGAATAAATGAGATTCATAAAAAAAAGTCAAGTGATATATTTTTAAAGAGTTTATTAAGATAAAATAGTTTCTCATTGTAAAAGAAAGGTTTTTCTTTTTTAGTTAGTTTTACCAAAAATTATTTTAATGAGTGACCAGCCTTTTATTTTATATTTTATAATATAGCTACTTTTATTATATTAAGGGGGTCATTAATTTGCTGAAAATAAGTTAAAAGTGGATAAAAGCAAAAATGAGTTAATCATTTTTAAAAAGGGTTGCCTAATTAAATAAAATTATAACAACTAAATTTAGATAAAAAGGTTTATTAGTATTAAAGAAAAGAGATTATAAATGATTAGTTATTAGTGAATAAAGGATTAATGATTAAATAAATAAATTAGTAAGTTAGTGGTTAAATTAATTTTGAGAGGTTGATTAAAATACGTTAATGACAGTTTGAGGGCTTAATGAGGTTAATTAAGGGGGTTTAGTGTGTGTGTGTGTGTGTATGGCAAGGGTGTAGCGTGGCATGTGCATCTCATTACAGTATTACAACCAGAAAAGAAATGGAACAAGAAAAGAAAAATGAAACCCTAGCCCCCCCGTATCCTAGATCGAAAAAAAAACGCCCCTCTCCCTCTCGATCGCTCCTTTTCATCCTTGGTTCACACAATGTTTTCCATTTTCGTTTCCATTCTAAAAAACCTGCAACAACACATTAGAGTATTAGCAGAATAAGGAGATTTGACACGAAAGAGGGTTCGTTACCGAGAATTGGGAGCGGTGGTTGCGTCGATTCGTGCGGCAAAATGGTAGTGATGTCCGTCAAACTTGCGGCGCCAGTGGTGTTTCGCAGTGGTCGGAGGTGGTTGCGTCGATTGAGATGAGTTTCTCCTTCACTCGAACTCCGTTTCCACACTTTAGGGTTTTTTCTGTATAGTTTCGGTTTTGTATGATAGGGTTTTCTGTGCGTACCGTTTCCTCTTTTTCTTTCATCTTATATAGACTCTTGGGAGTTAATGCTGTGTTTAAAGTCTGATTGAAATAGTTGAATTTGATTGAAACTTTCTGTTTTGGTTATAAACTAATTCGAAAAGTTTCCTCTTCTGTTCCGATTTCGTTTAATGCTTGTTGATGCAATCTCAATCTCTGATATGTGACTTAATTGAGAGGGATGAATCTTTTGGGAATATTCCTGATTGATTTGCTGATTTTGGATCGTGAGGAGTCCGGTTTGAGAACTCTCTTTTCTCGTATATCCACTAACGGTTTTATTTGATCCTGTAATTGTAGGACAACTGGCAATAACCGAAGAATTTAGGTCATAACTTCTGCACATCATGATTCTCATGACATGGTGGTTTCAGAGTCCTAAACGGCGTCTCAAAAGCCCTTCATAATTATACGGAAACATGCTCTTTTAGTGAAGATTTTCAATGGAGTTGCTTGAATATGGTAAACATTCTGCAGCCTTCTTGAATAATTCAATGTTATGGTGCTTGAAGTTATATTCACTAGTGTCGCTACTGCGAAAGTCGGCGCCGGCTGAACAGAAGAGTCGCCACCGTGCGTTATTTATCCCACGAGAGGGAAAGGAAACGCTCAGAGTAAACCTCGCACAACACGGGAAAGGTATGGTCGTCGCAACCAAAACCTGGATTCGGGAGTCGGTTACGCAAGGGGAAGGTATTAGCACCCCTCACGTCCGTCGTACTCGACGGGATCCACGCTTGCTTTCGGGTATGGATTGTTATTCTATCTAAACTAAAGGTTAAGGGTTAAAAGAAAATAAACTGAAAATAAAATGACTCGGCAAAGTATCGCACTTTATGCCTACGTATTCCCGTCTGGCACGAGAAATCAGAGTCAACGTAGTTCGCCTACCTACGGGAAAGGAGGGGAAGGTTGCTCGCTAGGATATCGCATCCTATGCCTACGTACTTTCATACAGCATGAAAGATCAGAGCAAACGTAGTTCGGGCCACGTACGACACAAGTCTGTCTTGATTGATTTTATTCCTTCTGAAAGAGGGTTTTCTGATTAGCAGTCCAAGCGGACAAAAATGACGTCTTGATGAGTTCACATTCTTTTACGGAAGAAGTGTCTTTTATTGTGTTTGAAATCTTATTTGTATTTTTCTGTTTGTTTTGAGAAAGAAGAGACAGAACTCTAACCTACGGTTGCAAAGGGAATCAAACTAACCTAATGTTATCATGCATGGGTTAAGACCTAGGGTCTATCATGCTCCTCTCTTGCGCAGAGAGAAACAGAGATCCTAAGGGAATAGACGGAAACAGAAACAATATCAGATATATACAGTAAAGCAATAAAATGCATGGATGCAGCAATACAAGCGAGGCAAGGGAGTCCCACTCAACCTCGAACCTAGAAAACAATAGGCAAAAGTGAACAGCATTCACTTTCAACCCAACAGGGTAAACAACAAACAATACAGTCAAGAAAACCAATCAATACATCAGAAATGAAATACAGCAGAAAAATAAACAGCATCAGCAACTCTGAAACAACCTCTGACTTCAAGCTTCAGCAAGCATCAATCTCCATCTCCACAGCCTTCAAGCAAGGTCTTGATCATCAATCTTCCATCTGCAATGGCTTTTCTTCCAGTCTCAATCTCCAAGAGGAACATCAGTCAACAAGATGAAGTGAATGAATGTTAGACAGTCAATTACCTACCAAGGGTGGTTCATTAACTGTTAACATTAAACAGACAGTTTTCTCTCAAAAGTTCTATCTTTCAAATACATTCACTGATCCTTCCAAAGGAAGGAGGTGGATATTTGAAAGAGACTTTGAATCCTAGAGAAAGGATGGATGCAGACAAAGCATTCCATGTTTGAGAAACAAGCTTTCTAATCTAGAGCTCTGCCTAGCTCCTAAACCCTAGTCTCCTCAACAGCTGCTAGCAAGAATCTCCTATTCAACTCTGGAAGTTGGTCTTCAAGCTCTGGATCTCCAATGGCTTCATCATCACAAGCCTCCAGCTCTCCCAATCCCCAAGCAATCCCAATACCCATACAGACAAACAATAATCCCCAGAGGGCACACCACATCAATCAATCAAATACAGACAGTATTATACCAATAGCAGTAGGGGAATCCTAGTGATTTCTAAGGGATCTAATAACTACCCATAGTCCCTATAGCCCCATATCTAAAATATTCAACCTCTAAATCCTAAGGGAAATGATTCAATTCTCCTAAGTCATCACTTAAACCCTAATTTTGTTCATGTTGTTCTCACCTAAACTAAACACCTAAAATTAAGTCCTAAAAATGGGAACTAAATTGTATATACAAGCTAATCTTGTCTACTAATCAACCTAAAAAGAATGGGTGAAAAATATTAAAGCAACTATTAGAACAAAAATTAACAAAATCATGTACTAAACAAAATATTATTCACACCTAATTAAAAGGAAAATATGCCAAAAATATAAAAATAAAATGAAATATTAAATTTTTTATGTGATATTTTTCTTGACAAAAGTATGAATAATATGCAAAAAGAATCAAGTAAAATCATGCATTTTTCTATTTTTTATGAATTTTCAAAGAAATGGAATGAATTAAGAAAAATAAAATGAATTAATTGAAAAAGGGGTGCAGCAAGCAATTGGAATCAGTTGAAATTAAGAGATGGGCCCAGACTGGGGGGCGCGCATAGCAAGCGCGTCTGGGCCCAGTTCAAACAGAAAATATAATAAAAATTAAAAAAACTCTGAACGGTGCCAATAGCAAGGTTTCCAGTTAAATTGGGATTGGGCTTGGTTTGAGGGGGTGTTATTAGCAAGCAACATTTGAGCCCAGTCAGAAAGACTTAATGAAACGGGGCGTTTCATAGTTTAAATTCTCCCTCTGTTTTCCTTTTAAACCACGGCCGTTGGATGAAGAGCCAAGTCAAGGTCAATCTCAAAATCGTGTGGTTCAAACGTTGTCTTCAACCTTGAGCCAAACCCTAACTCTGAAAAACCCTAACCATGCAAGCACCTTCCATTGTTCTGTTCTCTCTCATCTCTCCATGGATGCCCTCGATCCAAAGAGCAAAGTTGCTCTAAATTCCTCCCTCTACACAGCCATAACCATAACTCCTCCTAAAACTCAAGCAATAAGGGAACCCGAAAGGTATAACAGATGGAATCCACCATTAACACCTGATAGCAACTGCTTCAATTCTTTCTAATTCTTGTCCTAAACTCATCTACACCTTATGCTGATCTCAACATGCTATTCCATCAAGATTTTCGTGCATTAAATCATGAGTTACCAGCCCTACCAGATCTTGCACTCCATGACCAAACTTCATGAAAGCTCTCCAAACTCACCAAACTAAGTCCTCTATCCTACCTTAACAATTATATGCTATCAAAACCTAATAACTCTAACTAAAGCATGCAATTCGAATAGAAATCCAACCTGGTGCAATTGATGAAAACAGCTGCTAAAACCTCTTGATCCAATGATTGAAATGATTGAAAACTGATCAATGAACTTGATGATGACTTCTGTATGCAACAAATATGACTCCAAAGCTTTGAATCTCTCAATTCCAAAATTTGTGCTTCTTGAATGGTGAACTTGCACAGCTCGAATCCACCTCAATTCTACCAAATGATTGTATGAATTCTGATCTAGGGATGATGATGATGAATACCAGATCAAGAATGGGGAAAATTGATGAGAATTTGGAAGAGTTTGAATTGATTTTGCAAGTGGGAGAAAATGTATGAAACTTGTGGTTTTGAGTAAATGAGATCACCAACCATGGCATGAACCCTCTCATATCAATATATAGGTGAGGTTAGAAACTCCTAGAAGCTTGGAGAAGCTTCCCTTGCACTCTTTCCTTTGGATTTGGCTTATGTATCTTCCATTACAAGTAACCATGAATAACTTCCAAAATGTGAACCAAGCTCAAAATTCTACTTTAGCCAATGTTCTCAAAATGATCTTTCCATTCAAAATAACCTATAATTTCACCTCATTTGGCCAAGATATGAAAAATCTCATTTTTTAAGTCATTTTTATTCATTAAATCCAACAATTTTGAAACCTTGTGCTATGAATCTTTCCAATCTCTCATGGTCACTTTTCTAGACTCAAAATTTCATTTGGAACAAGTTTGGTGTTGTAAAGTTTTCCATTTGAAGCTTCCTTGTATGAGTTTTGGGCATAGGCTTGAAATGACCTGTAATTCTCAGATGACCAAAATACCCTTTGCTTTCCAAGACCATAAGTAGAGTTTCACAAATCATATGAAGGCATACTATACCATTCTAGAAAGCTAAGACAATGAGGAACAATTCTTATGTTTACCAGAAATTCATTTGAAATCTCCTTGAGAGGTAAAAATAGCTTGGAAGTCAAGTCACTTTCACAGACAAAATTTCAAATACCTCAGATGACCTGTAACTTGCAAGGACCATAACTTGAGTTATATAAATCTCCTTAATGTCTTCCACCACTCAAATTAAAGGTCTTGAGATCCTCTACAAGTTTCATGTTGACCAAGGATCCATTTGAAGCTTGAATTTTGACTTATCTTGCTTGGAAATTTGACCTAAACTAGGGGATTTTACACAGAAACCCTAATTTAGAAACTCCTCTCCTCCTTGATTTCTCTTGATTTCTTCTTAGAATACCACCATATCCTCTTCTACATGTCAAATGATGAACCCCACATCTCTCCAATAGCCCTTAATGCCTTTTCAATCAGTCAATTGACCTAGAGTTGACCCAGGGTTGACCCAGATGAAACCCTAGTTGGCTGCCTTCAACTGCAATGCTTGTGACTATACCAATGACTTGTCTCCTTCTCCAAATGACTTTCTAAGTCTCCCGTGATGTCTAGATACTCCCCATGCTCCATCCACAGCTCACAATTTAGTTGTTGATCCTCAGACACCCTCAGATAGGAGCTAGATGCAATGCTTGATCCATTGACTTCTCCAACTTTCAAATTCTTTTCTGATGACTTGAATGAGATTGAATCAGGATAATAACCTCTTGATAAGCCTCTAGAGATGAGAATAATGATTGGTCCCCTGTTGGATGACTTGCTATGCTTATGCTATGCAGATGGTTAGACTATGTGCATGACCTTATATGCAAATGTTAATGATATTGAAACATAAACCAAGTGAATAAGGTTGAGCAAATTTTAGGGTGCAACAGCTGCCCCTATTCAAGCGACTTGGACCCGATTGGGTGAAGAGCCCGGAGTCTTCATACATTCGCGGTACGAGGCGGTTGAATACTAAGAACCCGGAAATTTGCCAACCGCAGAAATAAACTGCGCCCCTGCTTGGGGAACGACATTCGTCAGCTGAATCTGACTGTTACGGCAACCCACTGATCTCGTGCTGGGGACTATTCTCATCTGCCTGAAAAAGATTTTATCATCGCAGAGATAGAATTTTGCTTGTCCACGTTAGGACGCCTGTGTTGTCAACACAAAGAAATCTCAATCTAAACTCGTCCACGTTAGGAGTAAATTCTTGTCCATGTTAGGAATAACATTGTCCACGTTAGGACTCACCCTTCCACATAAGGAATAACCGTTCCACGTTAGGAATAACACCGCTTTTCCCCGTCAGGAATAACTTTTCTCTGCTTTGTCAAACTCTTCCACGTAAGGACTCTTTCTTTTTCCACGTTAGGAATCACAAATTTTCCACGTAAGGAACCCCAATCTTTCCACGTAAGGAATACAACTTGATATGTCCACGTCAGGACTCCAATCCTTCCACGGGAGGAATACTATATCAATCTTTCTTTCCACGTTAGGAATGTCATCTTTCCACGTAAGGAACACCTCTTTTCCACGTTAGGAATGCAACTTTCTTTCCACGTAAGGAATCATTTTCTCTTTCCACGTAAGGAATCTCAATCTTTTCCGCGTAAGGAAACCAACCTGATCTGAATCTGTCCACGTCAGGACTAAACTTTCCACGTAAGGAATAACTCGTTCTTCCACGTAAGGAATACAAACTCAATCTGCCCACGTAATGACTCAGACTTGATATGTCCACGTAAGGACTCAATCTTTCCACGTAAGGAATAAACTTGCTCTTCCACGTAAGGAACTGAAACCTCTCTTTTTTTTTTCCACGTAAGGAATAAACTCGTCCACATCAGGACCCATGTTTCGTCTTGATTTGTCCACGTCAGGACTCAGGTATCTTCGACCCGCTGGGGAAATAACTTGTCCACGTCAGGACTCACATCTTCATCTGATGAAATAATAGAACCTGTCCATGTTAGAACTTGCACGTCTTCTACTTGCTGGGGAAATACGACTGTGTCCACGTCAGGACTCACGTTTGGCCAACAACACAAAGAAGGATAAATTTGTCCACGTCAGGACTCTCGCATCTTGTCATCACAAAGAACTACAAACTTGTCCACGTCAGGACACCCCTTTCACCATTACGAATAAAGCTATTTGCCGAAAATAAATGGTCCACGTCAGGACACCAGCACGAAGAGTAACCAACTTTGTCCACGTCAGGACTCCACCTTCGATCGATACTAAGAAATCAAATCCGTCCACGTTAGGACTAACACATATCGTCAAACTGAGGAAATGTCCACGTCAGGACCCCCACTTCTCTTAGCGCAAAAACCTGTCAATAAACTCGTCCACGTTAGGACTCATCCTTCCATTGGTCCGCCAACTTCTTATCACTGACGTTACAACAAATTTGAGGCTGACTCTACTGGGGATATTTGGAAATCAAACTACTGGATGCCTGCTCTAATAACCGGCGGTAGCCTCTGAAATTCTGGTTCATGAAACCTTTTAATGCTGACGTAACAACAACTTTGAAGGAAACAATCCGCTGGTCGGACTAGAGAAACTTCAACAAGAAACCCTGGCGGGGAAATAAGTAACTCTGCTTGGGGACAAAGAGAAACTTATCCTGCTGACTCGGTGGGGGAGTAGTGCCAAAGCTGACACTTCGTTGAATCTTTCATGCCGAGACCTCGAATGTTTATTGATTCACCTGAGCGAGGGCTCTTTCTACCTGCAAGAGAAACAGTACTCGAAGCAAAAGGTTAGCCGTCCTGGTTTATGCTTCTAACATGCGTTTGTCAATGATATTTGACATGGAAATGCTACGCTTTTATTTGGTGAATGCAAGTGTGACACTATATGCCAATGCAATTGCAGACTCGAACTGCTGGGTACAGAAACTGCTTCAGCAAAATAAACACTGAAGATAATGCCAACTCCGCTGGGGATAGCCAGATGCTACAGAATCATTCAGGCAAAATAAATGCTGGAAGAATGAAGCCGACTCGGCTAGGAAATTGGGAACTTGAACCAAGCACCTCATTGAAGTAACACCCTGCTGGGGGATATAACTCTGCTAGAGAATAGCAGATGCGCCTGGTATGATTGAACTTCTGCTGGAGAGTGAACGGATATCACACGGTATTCTGACAAAATAAATGCCAGGACCCACACCCACTCTTCCGGGGAGAGTCTTAATCTTCGAGTTCCACTGGGAGGAATGAAAACACTTGCAAAGAGAATTCCGCTGGGGATGGGATGATTCTCTTGGGGGAAATCAACTAATTCTGCTGGGAGAGAGTAAATGACCCTGCGGGGAAAGGTAAACTGCCTGAATACAGCTCACCGATATTAATCTTCTGAGGCTAGCCCACTCTGCTTGAGATAAGGAATCCTTCTGGGGGACACCACACTGTCTGAACACAGTGTTCGATCTGGGAATCGTCAATTCTGCTGAGAGTAAACGACTTTGCTGGAGAATGTCCTTCGGCTAAGCTACGACTAGCTAGGGAATTCGATCCTTCTTCAGGAGGCACATGCATGACATGCGTGAGGGTCGAGTCTTTCGTTATTGCAACCTTTTGATCATCTTCCTCGTACGGCTATGAAACCTGCAACAACACAAACAAGACAAGACAAACCTATGCAACCAAATCGCTTCAGGTTAGTGACGTTATTTAGTTAATTCAGAGCTTTAGCAATTGTTGGCAAGGGCCAGTGATGTTATACACATGCTAGTTTCAATAAACTTAGGCGTTTTATCATGCACAAAATAGTAAAGAACCATTATCAAATACTGAATGACATATTTTATTGATTGGGCCCCTGAATGGGCGGAGTTTTGTACACGGGATGTAACTCCTGAAATGAGGAAGCTACGCAAAGCAGATATACAAGTATGCACAGGGAGCATAAATATTTTGACAAATTAAATTTTGTACACATGTCGGCAACGAGATGCAGACGAACACCACGAACTGATCCTCCTATGACTCGTCCGACTCTAATGCTTTCCCGGTATTCACACTTCCGAAGAGATTGTATCCGATAATCGACCCCTCGGGTATATTCTCCCGCACCGATGCTCACTGTAATATCAAATTCGGACCGCAGTCATTTGCTTTTCAAATCCCTAACTTTTGCGTGAACCGCCCTTTACGGGGTTTCAGTTCACCGAGATACCCCTTTTTGCCGAAGCCGCCCAGTGTAGGTTTTCAACTTCGCGGGTGTACATTTTTTCAATTTTATCCCTAACTTTTGCCCGAACCTTTCATTCTGTTTTTGGTTCGCCAGGATGCCCCATTTTTGCCTGGACTCTCCTTCTTCTTTTTTTTCTTTTTTTTTCTAGCGGGTCAATTTTAAGCAAAGTATTTTTTAACTGCGTCCGAATTCACAGGCGACGTAAAGTCTTCACCGTCCATGGTGGACAACAATAAAGCCCCTCCTGAAAAGACTTTCCTGACAACGTATGGCCCTTCGTAGTTGGGGGTCCACTTGCCCCGGTGATCTGCTTGCGGTGGGAGAATCCTTTTCAGCACAAGGTCGCCCGTCTGAAAGCTCCGCGGATGTATCTTCTTATCATATGCTTTCTTCATTTGGCTCTGATACAAACGACCGTATGCTAGAGAAGCGAGCCTCTTCTCATCCATCAAACTCAATTGGTTCAACCTGTCTTTCACCCATTCTGCCTCGTCTAGCTGAACGTCTCGCAATACCCTCAGAGAAGGGATCTCAACTTCCAATGGTAATACCGCTTCCATTCCGTATACCAACGAGAACGGGGTTGCCCCGGTTGATGTGCATACCGTCGTACGATAACCGTGCAAATCGAAAGGTAGCATCTCATGCCAATCCTTATAGGTCACCACCATTTTCTGAACGATCTTCTTGATATTTTTATTGGCCGCCTCGACAGCGCCATTCATCTTGGGTCGGTAAGGGGAGGAGTTGTGATGTTCGATCTTGAAATTCTGACAGAGTTCCTTCATCATTTTGTTGTTCAGGTTTGAGCCGTTGTCCGTGATTATCCGCTCGGGGATCCCATATCGGCAAATGATATCTCTCTTGATGAATCTGGCCACCACTTGCTTAGTTACATTTGCGTAAGACGCCGCTTCTACCCACTTGGTGAAATAATCGATTGCTACTAGGATGAACCGATGCCCGTTAGAAGCCGTCGGCTCGATCTTGCCGATCATATCGATTCCCCACATGGAGAAAGGCCATGGCGATGACATCACATTCAGAGGACTCGGAGGCACATGAATCTTATCAGCATAAATTTGGCACTTGTGGCACTTCCTTGCGAACTTGAAACAATCAGTTTCCATAGTCAGCCAAAAATACCCTGCCCGCAGCAGCTTTCTCGTCATAGCATGTCCACCAGCATACGTACCAAAGGTACCTTCGTGTATTTCCTCCATGAGCAGCTTTGCTTCTTTTTCGTCTACACAATGCAACAGCACCAAATCGTGGTTTCTTCTATATAAGACACCGTCCGGATTCAAATAGAAATTACCCGCTAATCTCCTGAGAGTCTTCTGATCTTGACTGGATGCCCCAGCCGGATACTCTTTGTTCTTCAGGAAATTAAGGATGTCAAAATACCACGGTTTGTCGTCAGATGTTTCATCAACAACAAATACGAAAGCTGGTCTGTCAAGCCGAGAGATAATGATTCTGGGAGCCTCGTTCCAGAAGTTGACTTTGTACATGGAAGACAACGTGGCGAGGGCGTCAGCCATCTGATTCTCTGCCCGCGGTACGTGATGCAATTCGACTTTGTCGAAGAAAGGCAACAATCTCCTTGCATAATTCATGTAATGTATCAAATTGGGCTGACGTGTCTCCCATTCCCCTTTTATCTAATTCACCACCAGAGCTGAGTCTCCGTATACGTCCAGATTCTTGATTCGCAAATCAATGGCTTCTTCAAGCCCCATTATACAAGCTTCGTATTCGGCTTCATTATTGGTAACGGCAAAGGTCAATCGGGCAGTAAACAGGATGTGCGACCCGTGTGGAGTACTGATGATTGCCCCTATTCCGCTACCGTAAGCATTCACAGCTCCGTCAAATATCATCTTCCATTTGGAACCCAACTCTGGCCCTTCGTCTGGCAACGGCTCTTCACAATATTTCATCTTTAGGTACATGATATCCTCGTCAGGAAAATCAAACCTCATCGATTGGTAATCTTCAATAGGCTACTCCGCCAGATACTCAGACAGCACACTCCCCTTTATAGCCTTTTGCGAGACGTATTGAATGTCATATCCAGTCAAGACCATCTGCCAACGGGCAATTCTCCCTGACAACGCCTGCTTTTCGAATACATATTTGATAGGATCCATCTTCGAGATGAGCATGGTTGTATGATTCAGCATGTATTGCCTCAAACGCTTGGCGGCCCAGGCTAGCGCGCAACAAGTTTTCTCAAGCATTGAGTATCGAGATTCACAATCTGTAAATTTCTTACTCAAGTAGTAGATCGCATGCTCTTTTCTTCCTGTCTCGTCGTGTTGACCAAGAACACAACCCATGCTTCCCTCAAGAACCGTCAAATACATGATCAAGGGTCTCCCTGCCACTGGGGGTATCAAAATAGGAGGCTTCTACAAATACTGCTTTATTTTATCGAACGCCTTTTGACAATTTTCGTTCCACGTTACAGCTTGATCTTTCTTCAACAGCTTGAATAATGGTTCACACGTAGCAGTTAGGTGAGATATGAACCGAGCGATGTAGTTCAACCTCCCTAAAAACCCGCGCACCTCTTTCTCTGTTTTAGGCGTCGGCATTTCTTGGATCGCTTTTATTTTAGCAGGATCGACCTCTATTCCTTTTTCACTTACGATAAACCCCAGCAGCTTACCCGGTCTCACCCCGAAGGTGCATTTGTTAGGGTTCATTCTCAGCCTGAACTTCCTAAGCCTCTTAAATAACTTCAGCAGATTCACCAGATGCTCTTCCTCCGTCTGGGATTTGGCAATCATATCGTCAACATAAACCTCGATCTCTTTATGCATCATATCATGGAAAAGAGTCGTCATCGCACGCTGATATGTTGCCCCAGCATTTTTCAAACCAAAGGGCATCACTTTGTAGCAAAATGTTCCCCAAGGCGTTATGAAAGTAGTCTTCTCCATATCCTCTGGCGCCATTTTAATCTGATTATAGCCTGAAAAGCCATCCATGAAGGAGAATACGGAGTATTGAGCGGTATTATTAACTAGCACGTCAATATGAGGAAGCGAAAAATCGTCTTTTGGGCTTGCTTTATTCAAATCTCTATAATCCACGCACATCCGAACCTTGCCATCTTTCTTTGGCACTGGTACGATGTTAGCAACCCATGAGGGATATTTTGTCACAGCCAGGAAACCAGCGTCCCACTGTTTTTGAACTTCCTCTTTGATCTTCACTGCCATGTCTGGTCTAGTTCTGCGAAGCTTTTGTTTGACTGGCGGGCATTCTTCTTTCAGTGGCAGACGGTGCACAACCATGTCTGTATCGAGCCCTGGCATATCTTCATACGACCAAGCGAATACATCACTATACTCTCGGAGCATTTCAACCAGTCTTCGCTTGATATCGCCCTGCAGTGCGGCTCCGATACGAATATTCTTCTCAACCCCTTCCGACCCCAAGTTGATAATTTCGATGACCTCGTCGTGAGGCAGAATGGCTCTTTCCTCTTGCTTCACCAACCAAGACAGTTCTTCAGGAACGTCACTATCTTCGACAACCTCTTCTTCGGCCTGAAATACCGGATGCTCAAAGTCGGGACGAGTCATAGGTGGTTCAAGGATGTCATCTGAAAATGTTATCCTGCAAAAGGAATGGTTAAGTGCTTCAAAATGCGTATAAAGCGAATAACCACGTTGCCATTTTATTGAAAAATACAAAACAAGAAAGACATAGATTACAGTATTTGCACATGAAAAACGCCATTTATTTAATGATTAACACGCAATGTTCATAACAACACAGCCCTAAGCAAACCACGATGCCCCGGGCAAGACATCAGATTATTCAACAATTAATAAAGCAAAGCATTACTGTTTAAGAGTCACAGGAACAAGCTCCTGAATAGACCAGTTGCACAGTCCCTGTCCTGGCGTGCTTGGCTGAATCCAGGCATCCATATCACAGTCGCTGTCTCCTTCGTCAAACTCCGAAGCGGCATTGATGGTTTCATGACATACTCCACTGGCAGAGATGGTTATTGGCCCTCTGAAACGGGGTGCCCCCACAGCAGGAGTTGATGACGACGGTTGGTATCCCAGCCCGAATCGGTCCATCTTCACAGGAATATCCAGCACTTTGCCCCAGCCCTTTGCTTCTCCTGCCTCCACCAGAGTTTGGGCTTCTTTATACGACAAGACGGCTATCTCTGACACTTTGCTCGGCCCGGGACCTTTGTCCTTGATACGCAACCCCTCAAATGCCTGGCAGGGTGTTTCGTGGATCTCTCCGTCGACCTCCACATATTTAAATGACGACAGATGGCTGACCAGGATGTCTTCTTCTCCGCATACGGTGACTACGCTGTCTCCGACCATATATTTCAACTTCTGATGCAGGGTAGACGTGACTGCCCCAGCCCCATGAATCCAGGGTCGTCCGAGCAGGCAACTATACGCAGGCTGTATATCCATGATATAAAATTCAGTGGCGAACACCTCCGGCCCCACTTGCAGAGGCAATGTTATCGATCCAAAGACTGTTCTTCGCGTGCCATCAAACGCTCTGACTACCAAGTCACTGGGCGTGCACAGGATTCCTCTGACATCTAGCTTCATCATCGCTTTCTTGGGCATCACATTCAGAGACGATCCGGTGTCGACCAATACATGCGACATTACTGATCCTCTACACTCGACAGATATGTGCAGCGCCATATTATGATCTCTCCCTTTAGGGGTCAAATCGATGTCGGTAAAGCCCAAGCTGTGGTCGGCATTCACATGTGTCAACACTCCTTCCAGTTGATTTACAGAGACGTCTTGGGGTACAAAAGAAGTGTCCAGGACTTTCAGCAAAGCATTTCTGTGAGCTTCAGAACATAGTAGCAACGACAGGATAGATATCTTAGAGGGCGTCTGTTGCAGGTTCTCCACAATCTTATAATCACTTTTTCGAATCAAGCGCATGATCTCTTCTACGTCTTTCGATGCCGATGCTTTGTCGATGGTTTGCACTGGGACATTCTCAACCATCTTCCCTTTCCCTTTCGCTAGTCTTTCGGCCTCCACTTCAGGTGATATAAAGATCCTACCACTCCTTGTCATACCTCCTGAACCAACAACATTGTCTACAGTCTCGGCTGGCTGCTTATTAACATCAATCTTTATCCCGTCACAATACACCTCCAACCCATATGACCATGGGACTGCTTTTGTGTTCTCGTACGGGATCGGTCCGACCTTAGTTATGGTGATCGGTGGTCGCTGGACCGGTGCTGCAATAGTGATTGTCTTTCGAGGAATCGTTACAGTGGCCACATCACTCTGATCATCTGCTACCACCCCTGCAGGCTCTTCAGTTGCTGCTCGGTCAAACTGCAATGTGCCTCCATCAATTAAAGCCTGAATGCCTTTCTTCAAATCATCACACCCCCCAGCTAGGGTCCAGCATTCTAAGCAATACTCGTCACACCCTGGATAAACACCCCCTTGCAACAATCTGCTTTTTATCTCGCTCAGCAGCGTCTTTAAATCGTCGACATTCATAATCAGATTCAACCCTTCCTCAGTCAGAATGGCGTTCGCCCCATGATTAGGCATGGGTTTCTGCACTATATTCGGACCTGCCGTTCCGAAATTGATAGTCTTATTGTCTAAAAGATCCTGCACAACATGCTTAAAGGCATGGCAACCCTCTATATCGTGGCCCGGAGCCCCAGAATGAAACTCACAGTGCCTGCTTGCATCATAACCATACGGAGGAGTTCCCGTTATCGGTGCCAGAGTTCTCTTCTCTACCAAATTTAGACCCAACAGCGTCTGCAACAAATCTGCATAGGTTGAGGGAGGCTTCTCAAACACTCTTCTTGGTTTACCACCCTGGAATCTTCGCTGAGCCTGTTGCGCACCCTGCTGTGGCTGTTGCTGCTGCTGCTGTTGCTGTTGCTGCATCGGCTGCTGCTGAAACGGTTGTTGTTATTGAAGTGGTTGTTGCTGATACGGGATAGTAACACTCGCCACCTGCTGCGGCTGATGATATTGGTTTCGACCTCTGCCTCGGCCTCGGCCTCCAAACACTGCGCTTGCCTCGCCCTGACGGCGCCCACCAAAAGCCTTCCTATTACTGCCAGATGCAGTTGATTCCTCGACTTGGAACTTTCCCTGCTTAATGTTACGCTCAATCTTTTCTCCCATCAGAATCAAATCTGAGAAACTGGCCAGAGATGTATGAAACAACTTGTCATGGAACATGCCTGTGAATGTGCCGACTGTAACCCGGTGAACTGACTTTAAACAATGTTGCGGATAGCAAGAGTCGCCACCGACTTTTATTTTATCCATAAGGAAAGGTTATAAAAGAACAGGAAAGACCTTAGAGAATATTTTGGGTCCGGGGGGTAGGTTATGAAAAGGGAAGGTATTAGCATCCTTTTCATCCATGGTTATCCATGGGCTCTTAGGTACTTAAGCTCACTTTTGAATTGTTTTGAAATTGTAGTGTGTGAATAGAAAATTTTCAGAATAGTTAATAAATAATCCATGTAAGGATGTGTTAAGAACTTGTTTGAAAACTTGTTGAAAATTTGTTTAAGTGCGAAACAGTTTTGAAGTGAGCAAGCACCTAGGAGTAACCTACCCTAATGTTTAAAGGTCTTTCTTATTCTTCATTCTTTCCTTTAGTAAGACTATCCCTACTATAATGGAGTAGGTAGTCCTTACTTTGGATGTTAAGGGATATGTGAGGGACAATTTGACTTTGAAGGCCATTGTGGGATGTAATAAGCACATATAAGGGACCATCATCATTTTTCGAAAGGGACTCGATTCGTAAAGGCAACCATAAGGGACTTTGATGATTTTTTTCTATTTGAGGGACTTGCTTTATACACCCCACTTAACCATTATTCGTAGGCAACTTGAGGGATATCCTTAGGAAGTGAGACGGCGATTAAAATCGACTTACGTGTGTGACATGTTTATTTTAATTATCTTTATTTAAAAGTGATCTAAATTTATTTTAATATTACATACATGTTGTTACACTCCCTAATTACTAACCATAATAATAATTAAATAATTAAACAACTTTACATCCAAGAAACAATTACAAAATAATAAGCAAAATAATTAAATAAAATATAAATAAGCAATAATAAATAATAAAGGGGGTTAATTCTAAGTTTACTCGGCAAGACATCGCATCTTGTGCCTACGTATCCTTACGGGAGCGGAATCAGAGTAATCGTAGTTCCCCTCAAAAGGGAGGTTAGAGACTTCTTGACTGTGGTCAAGGTCTCAAGGGGAATAAACGCATCTTAAGGACACGCTTACGCGGAGTGTAGAAACTCCAAATCTCTACGTTGAATTGTTAAGTTGTAATTAGGGTTAGGTTAGGGATTCCGCGGCGGGAAACCCTAAAATGAGCGCGGCGGCTCTTTGACCTAATGCTAGGGGTAAAATTGTAATTTTGCCTGCGGCGAGGCATTTGTGAAAATTAGGGTTTGTAGTTTGTAGTTTTGAGGAT
The DNA here is from genome assembly GCA_963859935.3 of Lathyrus sativus. NCBI lineage: Eukaryota > Viridiplantae > Streptophyta > Magnoliopsida > Fabales > Fabaceae > Lathyrus > Lathyrus sativus. The sequence continues at coordinate 655,394,866 of OZ012741.1, read as the reverse complement.
TTGAAATTGAATGTGTGAAGTTTTACGGACTATTGGCGCGGCGGCCAAACAGTTAGACCTAACCTTCGGATGTGTGCCATGTGACAGAAATAATAGTAAACGCGTGAGATAATTGAATCATGCAAACAGAGAGATAATGTCATAATTTAAACCATGCAAGCAAAAATTTAAAGGCAGAATTTAAAGAGCGATTGTTAAGTTCGCGAGGTTACATGAGAGGAGCAGATACAATATGATAATGAAATTTGAATTGAACAATAATAAAATAAAATAAATAACGGTTCTAGTTATTATTTTTAAAAAAAAGATTTTAGTTATTATTTTAAATTTATCTAAAAAAAAGTTTTTCTTAAAAATAATAGGTTTTCATATTAATTTGGAAAAGATGTTAATGTTATTTATTTTAAAAAACAGATTTTTATATTATAACAAATTTTAATAAATTAATGAATAACAATAATAATAATAATGGTAATAATAATGATAATAATGATAATAATAATAAATAATGATAATAATAATAATAATAATAATAATAATAATAATAATAATAATAATAATAATAATAATAATAATAATAATAATAATAAAGCAATAATGAATTTTAAATGTGCCAAATAACCCAACAATGTTGCTAACGCAGAAATGCGCTCATCGCAACCAGATCTAAATCGGACGAAACAAAATTTATCGCAAAGAAAAAGAAATTAAGCAAAAAATAGTATTATTGCTCACACAAAAATGCGATCATCGCAACCAGATCGAACTAACACAAATGTCACGCGTCATGCACACAAATGTGCAAACATCGTATCGACATAATTCGATCAAAAATCTTATATATATAAACTCTAACAATTTAAAAATTATATATATATAAACGTAACAGTAATAGATAAAGAAAAAGAAATAACGGTAATAGATGAAGAAAAAGAAATAACGGTAAAAGATGAAGAAAAAGAAACAACAGTAATAGATGAAGGAAAAGAAATAACGGTAAACGATGAAGAAAAAGAAACAATAGTAATGGATGAAGAAGAAAACTAAATAACGGCAAACGGCACTCACTCCTCTTAGGTTTTTTTCATTCTCTCTTTTTTTCCAACAAGGCAACACATGTATATATAGGGAACAAATTAGGGTTAACACCAAATTGTCAATAATGTCCCTAAAGCCCATTTTAAAGCCCAAACTAAATAATTAGTTAAGAAAAAATAAAATTTAAATAATTTAAAATAATTAAAATAAACTTAAAATAAAAACTAATAATCCTATTGATTCCTAAAATAAAAAATATTATAAAAAGAACAAAATTTTTTTCAATATTTTTTATTTTATGATTTTTTGGATATTTTTATGAATAATTTAGAAAAAAGTGAAAAAAAAATAATATTTTAAAAAATGATTTAATTAAAATACGAAAATAATAATTAAATAATAATAAAAAACTATTTTTGTTATTTTTTTAATGAAAGATAGAAAAATTTAGAGTAAAAATAATAAAAAACAAAAAAAAGTGACAAAGGTGAGATTCGAACTCTCAACCTCTCACACTCATAACTCCTTACACATGTCCTCCTGCCAATTGTGCCATTTTTACTTTTTAGAAAAAAAATGCATGCCATATGATATTTACCTGCAAAAAGTCAAACGACTACACAAATTTGTTAGTAATTGATTAAATGCAATGAAATGCGACGACAAATCTTAGGGCAAAATTTGGGGTATTACAGTTATTATGATAATATTTCTCACCCAACCTCTCTTTGATGTTGGCAAAAAAAAAATCATGAAGTTTGACTTTGGTTTGACCACAGTTGACCTCAGTTTGACCTTTTAACTGCATTGACTGCTTTTGACTTATCTGATCATCTGACTGAGCAAACTTTTGAGAAAAGTCTTGAAACTTGACATGGGGGTTCTTATACACATATAAGATGTTATGAAGCTCACTTGAAGTCTTGGAAGTCCATTTAGCCTGATTAAAGTCAAAACCTAGTTTTGGATGCACTGCTTAGGAGGTGCATTGTCTGAGGGAATTGTCAACTCTTCTGACCAATTGTGAATTTTGTGAACCTTGTGAACCTTCTTGGAACACAAAGTCTTGTATTGTGAGGGCAAATTTTGGGGTGCAACAGCTTCCCCTGTTCAATTTTCTGAAACCTGAGGGGTTAGATTGGTATATTTGCCAGTCGTAACCTGGAAGGTTGAAGGGGATTGAACACAAAAGCCCAAAAATTTGCACTCACCAGTGCATGGAGTGATATTGATGGTTGGTTGAACATGATTGAGTGGGCTTAAAGATGCCACTAGGGGAAAGTTCTTCAGTAGTATAATGAGAACTGTCAGGAGTCTGGAGTAATACTGATGTAACAGCATGTCTTCATGAGGATAGAGCAATCAATAATGATAACCCTAAAGCAGTCTTGAAGTGATAAATCTGACCTCAGGAGGATAGAGCAATCAATAGCTCTAAAGCAGTCTTGAAGTAATAATGGCTTCAGGAGGATAGAGCAATCAATAGCTCTAAAGCAGTCTTGAAGTAATAGAATGGCTTCAGTAGGATAGAGAAATCAACAGCTCTAAAGCAGTCTTGAAATAATAATGTGATATGTCTTCAGGAGGATAGAGCAATCAATAGTTCTAAAGCAGTCTTGAAGTAATGATTTCAGGAGGATAGAGCAATGGATAGCTCTAAAGCAGTCTTGAAATAATAATGTAATTTCAGGAGGATAGAGCAATGGATAACTCTAAAGCAGTCTTGAAATAATTAGATGGCTTCAGGAGGATAGAGCAATGAATAGCTCTAAAGCAGTCTTGAAGTAGTAATATGACCTCATGAGGATAGAGCAATGAATAGCTCTAAAGCAGTCTTGAAGTAATAGGATGATTTCAGGAGGATAGAGCAATCAGTAGCTCTAAAGCAGTCTTGAAGTCATGAGAGGCTATCAGGAGGATAAAATAACCCTGAGGTTACAATAAAGCAGTCCCAAAGTAATAAGAAGCTCATCAGGAGGATAAAGTAACCCTGAGGTTACAATAAAGCAGTCCCAAAGATCATAAGATTGTTTGTTGGATAATTAACCTGAAAACAAGGTAGCATTCTGTATAACAACATTAGTTTATGCTTTATGTATGCATGTATGACATGATGCACTTAGGTAATGTACTATAGACATATATGTTATGGTATGATGTAAATGATGTATGTATGCTATGACACTGCTGGAAGTGTCTGGATATCCTTGTATAACAACTGCTGGCCAAGGAAAATAAATCCCGATTCGTTGTTGAAGAATATATAACCCTCTGTCTGCTGGGGATAACAAGGTATAGATAACCTCCCGTTGTTGGGGATAACAAGGTATAGATAACCTCCCGTTGTTGGGGATAGTAGGGTATAGATAACCTTCGTTTTCGTTTGATAGTAGGATAAGTATAACATCCCGTCTTCGTTCATCGTGCCCTTATTGGAAAGTAATTTCCCGTATATCCGTATGAGGATAAAAGAGATGGATATAAATTCCAGGGGAGATTAGACTTTGTGAAAATGGATTAGTCCTACTGATGGTTTGTAACTGTCTTGTAAAGATGAGCCGGCGAAGCTTCGTTGAAATCCTTCCCTCGTTCGTCCTTAGTAAATACTATTACTGCATTTTCATGCATTTCTGGTAAACATCAATCATATTAAAAGCATACATGCGTTTCTGGTAAACATCAATCATATTCAAAGGCATACATACATTCAAACACAACCAATGGACGTTTCGCTTATGTAAATAGGGTAAAAGTGAATCTGGATTCAAAAGATGGAATTTATTTATATCAAAAGTGACCCATACACGGGTAAGTTTGTACAAGGAGACATAAACCCTAGTAAGAGAATTTTGTCATGAAGTTTTACAAAAAGAATCAGCTATGTGGGAAATAATCCTATTGAGTTTCAATTCTACTATTGCCACTCAAGTATCTCATCTTCTTGCTGTTGAGACGGAAACGATTGGATTGAGCTTTATCTGTTTGAGCTTGAGTAAGTAGTACAACTGGTTGCAGTTTCATGAGTGATCCAAACGAGACATAGTCATACGCTTTAATCCCTAACTTTTGCCTGGATTGCCCTTTCAGGTTTTCAATCCACCGGGATACCCTTTTTTGCCCAAGCCGCCTTTTCAGGTTTTCGACTTGCCGGGTGTACATCTTTTTATATATATATCCCTAATTTTTGCCCAAACCCTTTTGGTTTGCCGGGATGCCCTTATTTTTGCCTAGGCCTGTCAACCTAGCGGGTCTCTTTTTATGCGTAGTATTTTTTAACTATGTCTGCGTTTACAGGTTGTGGGAAGTCTTCACCATCCATTGTAGTCAGTATCATGGCACCTCCTGAGAACACTGTCTTGACTACAAATGGTCCCTCATATGTTGGAGTCCACTTGCCCCTAGGATCACCCTGTGGTAATATGATACGCTTGATTACCAAGTCACCAGCCTGATATACCTTTGGCTTAACCTTCTTGTTAAAAGCTTTGATCATCCGTTTCTGGTACATCTGGCCATGACAAACTGCTGCTAACCTTTTCTCATCAATCAAATTTATCTGGTCAAGTCGAGTCTGAATCCACTCATCTTCATCCAAGCCTGCATCCTTCATAATTCTCAAGGAACTGAATCTTCATATCAATAGCAACTTGCATACCCATGATACATGCCTCATACTCAGCCATGTTATTGGTACAATAGAAACAAAGTTTGGCAGTAATCGAGGTATGACAACCTTCAGGGGAACTAATCACAACACCAACACCATTACCATGTGCATTGGAGGCACCATCAAAAACCATAGTCCATCGGGATCCTTGTTCAGGTCCGTCATATTGTCCAGGTTCTTTGGTAACAGACATAATGTCTTCATCAGGGAACTCAAAATTCATTGACTGGTAATCATCTACTGCTTGATGAGCCAAATGATCAGCAACAACACTCCCCTTAATGGCCTTCTGAGTGGTATACTGTATATCATATTCCGTCAAGATCATTTGCCATCTTGCAATTCTTCCGGAGAGAGCAGGTTTCTCAAATATGTACTTGATTGGATCCATCTTCGAAATCAACAAGGTAGTATGGGTCAACATATACTGTCTTAGTCGGCGAGCAGCCCATGCCAAAGCGCAGCAAGTTTTCTCGAGCAGTGAGTATCTTGTTTCACAGTCGGTAAACTTTTTGCTAAGGTAGTATATTGCCTGCTCTTTTCGACCAGACTCGTCATGTTGCCCCAATACACACCCCATTGAGTTGTCTAATACTGTTAAATACATAATCAAGGGTCTTCCATCAACTGGTGGCATTAAAATTGGAGGTTCTAGCAAATATCTCTTGATTTCATCAAAGGCAGTCTGGCACTCATCATTCCATTCCATCACCTGATCTTTCCTCAACAACTTGAAGATTGGCTCACAGATGGTAGTTAATTGGGAAACAAATCTTGCAATGTAGTTCAATCGTCCCAAGAAACCTCTAACCTCCTTCTCAGTACGGGGAGCTGGCATCTCTCGTATAACTTTCACTTTTGCAGGATCCACTTCAATACCTTTTCCACTGACAATGAAACCCAAGAGCTTTCCAGATCTAACTCCAAAAGTACACTTGTTTGGATTTAATCTCAACCTGTATTTCTTCAACCTCTCAAACAACTTGTGCAGATGATCAAGATGTTGTTCTTCATTCTGAGACCTGGCTATCATATCATCCACATATACCTCTATCTCATGATGAATCATATCATGAAACAAAGCCACCATAGCACGCTGATATGTTGCCCCTGCATTCTTCAAACCAAATGGCATTACCTTATAGCAAAAGGTGCCCCACTGTGTCACAAATGTAGTCTTCTCCATATCTTCAGGTGCCATCTTGATTTGATTGTAACCAGAGAAACCATCCATAAAAGAGAATACCTTATGCTGAGCAGTGTTGTCTACCAGGATATCAATATGAGGAAGTGGAAAGTCATCTTTAGGGCTAGCCTTGTTCAGATCTCTGTAGTCTACACACATACGTACCTTACCATCTTTCTTAGGAACTGGTACCACATTTGCAACCCACTGAGGATAAGAAGTTACGGCCAAGAACCCTGCATTGAACTGTTTCATTACCTCTGCTTTGATCTTTTCTGACATTTCAGGACGCATACGACGAACCTTCTGCTTCTTTGGACGACAATCTTCTTTCACTGGCAAACGGTGAACCACAATGTCTGTATCCAACCCTGGCATATCTTCATAAGACCAAGCAAAGATCTCCACATAGTCACGTAGCATCTGAATCAACCTGCTCTTGACACTGTCCTCTAAATCAGCCCCTATTTTGACCTCTTTTCTGTTTTCTTCAGTTCCCAGATTCACAACTTCGACTGGCTCTTCATGTGGCTGTATAGCTTTCTCTTCTTGTTATAACAACCTAGCAAGCCCTACAGGTATTTCACAATCGTCCTCGTTTCCGTCTTCAGTTTGATAGATCGGATTCTCGAAATTGTAATTGGCAATAGTAGAACTGTTATCAACTGGATCCAGAGTGGATGAGGATCTGCATTCTAGTGATGTGGGTGTGTGTAAGAACACATAGCTGATAAAGCAAAAATAAAAGAAAAAGAAAGACAAGGAACACAATATTTACGAAAACGAAACGTCCACTGATTTTATTGAATGAAGTATGCAAATGAAATGACAACCCGTAACAAGCACACCATTGTGCCCCGGGTAAGGCACAGGGTTTGAAAGTTTTAATTGTTCCAGAAATTATAAATTTAAAAACATAACACAGTAATAGTATTTACTCCTGACTAAAGGAGATAGGGATAACATCTTCAGCTGTCCAATTATTGAGTCCAGCACCCACAGTAGGAAAAATCCATGCCTCCAGGTTGTAGTCTTCATCTTGATCTCCCACAGCATTGATAACCCCTTGATTGGTGATACGAACAGCACGGGCACGACGGACAGCCTTCTGGGACTCTGCAGTGAAACCCAAACCAAACTTGTCAGACTTGTATGGAATATCAGGAAGCTGACCCCAAATAGTACAATCACCTTCTTCCACCACAGCTTTTGCATCATTGAGGGAGGCCATTGCCATTGTTGGAGGGTTTCTGATGACCACAGGAACCTTCTTCACAGCAGGAGGAGTCACACAGTCCTTAACAGCCCAGGGAACCACTTCAAATGACTGACATGGAGTTTCAATGTATTCACCTTCTACTTCCAGATACTTGAGAGTGTTTACATGGCTGACAAAGTATTCTTCCTCTCCAAAGACAGTAACAACTTTTCCATTCACCGGATATCTCAACTTTTGATGTAATGTGGAGGTCACAGCACCTGCCCCATGGATCCAGGGACGACCAAGCAGACATGAGTACGAAGGACGAATATCCATCACATAGAATGTAGCGGTAAACACCTGAGAGCCAACCTTGATTGGAAGATCAATTTCCCCATGCACTACTCTTCTAGAACCATCAAAAGCCTTTACCACAATATTACTGGGCTTCAATACCGTATCTTTAGGACTCAGCTTGTTCAGGACTTCCTTAGGCGACACATTCAGAGAGGAACCATTGTCTATCAGCACATGAGACAGGGTAGTGCCCCTGCATTCAATTGAAATATGCAAGGCCCTGTTATGATCCCTCTTGGCAGGGGTCAAGTCAGCATCAGAAAATCCTAACCCGTTGTCATAGGTCAGGTGAGCAACACAATTCTCAAACTGGTCCACAGAAATTGCACTGGGTACATGAGCCATCTTTAGAAACTTTATCAATGACTTGGCATGAGCCTCAAAACATAATAACAGGGAGAGCATAGAAATCTTTGAGGGAGTATGCCCCAGCTGATCAACAATATCATAATCACTCTTGTGAATGATTTTCAATACTTCTTCCATCTGCTTAGAGAGGTCATCAGCAGCTGGCACATCAGTAGATACAGGCTCAATAACAGGACCCTTGCCCCGAGCATCAGTGGTGGAAGTAACAGCAGGAGTAACTGCACTCTTAGAAGCAACTGGAGGAGAGAAGACTCTTCCACTACGAGTGATCTTGCTAGATCCAGCAATATTATCAATGTCAACAGGCATATCAGGTAAAGGCTCCTGCTTGACACCATGGATGTAAACATCAGACCCATAGTGCCAAGGCACAGCTTTGTCAGATGTATAAGGAATAGGACCAGGAGTGGTAATGATCAGAGGAGCTACTCTGGCTTCAGCAACAACTTTCACAGGACCTTCAGCAATAATCTTGATTGGGCCCTGATGAGTGATTTTAATGGGACCCTTTGAAGTGATTCTTAGTGGTACTTTGTCAACCATGTCAACCTCTTCAATCTTCTTACCCTGAGTCAGATGATCCACCATACTTTCTACAGATGCTGGTCTTCTTTCAAACACTATAGTATATTTATCCATGAGACGTTGAATCCCATCTCTCAAAATGAAGCAACTATCCGGCTTATAGGTACAATATAGACAATCTTCATGACAACCTGGAAAGATCCCAGCTTGTACTAACCTCTTTTTGATAACAGACAATGGTGTGCTCAACTCCATAACTGAATAGACATGCAGATCTTCATCAATATCTTCATCAATGGCGTTGACAGTCTTCTCGTGATTTGGCATTGGAGCTGTAATCACATTTGGAGTACCTGGTGGATCAAACTCAATTTCTCCAGCATCAATCATATCCTGAATTTTGTTCTTCAAGACCCAGCAGTTATTAGTATCATGTCCTGGACAGTTTGAATGATATGCACATCGTGCATTGGGATTGTACTTGGGAGAGGTAACATTGGGATTCTGAGGGGCCTCCCTCAGGGTAATAAGTTCAGCTTTCAACAAGTGTTGCAATGCCTGAGCCATTGACATGTTGATCTTCGTGAACTGTCTTCTAGCCCTCTGTTGGTTGCCTTGAGGCTGCTCTGTTGTTGCAGGAGTTGGATTTGAAATATGAACTGCACTAACAGACTGATGCCTTCTGTTACGATCAGGCTGACCATACACAGCATTAGATTCTTTCTTCCCAGTGGGAGGCTTCTTTGCAGCACCTGATGAAGAAGTGCCCTCTTGGATCTTACCACTCTTGATACCATTCTCTACTCGCTCTCCTGTCATGATCAATTCAGTGAAGCCAGATGATGAGCTTCCAATGAGATGACTGTAAAACGGACCATTCAGCGTACACATGAACATATCAACCAACTCCCTATCAGTCAAAGGGGGTTGAACTCTTCCAGCTAAGTCTCTCCACTTCTGAGCATACTCCTTAAAGCTTTCTTTGGCACCCATAGACATGCTTTGAAGCTGCATGCGAGTGGGGGCTAAGTCAGCATTGTATTGATACTGCTTGTAGAAAGCTTCAGCAAGGTCATTCCAATCTCTGATGTTGACACTCTCCAACTGATAATACCACTCTAGCTGAGCTCCAGATAAACTCTCTTGAAAGAAATGGATCCACAACTTTTTATCAGCAGTGTGGGGTTGCATTCTTCTGACATAAGACCTCAGATGCAATTTGGGACAAGAGACCCCATCATAGACAACAAATGTAGGAACTTTGAACCCAATGGGTATGACCACCCCAGATATCAAGCTCAAATCCTCAAAATCCAGCCCAGATGATTTCTGTAATTCCATAGCATCCATTCTATCCACCAGCATCTTGAATTTGTCTTCGTTAGGCTCATGGTAGTAGTTAGCCTCAGAATCAGAGTCCCCCATAGTGTTGTGGAGACTGCCTCTCTCCTGCTCAGATTCTTCAGATTCATAGTCTTCAACATGTTCCTTGGTCTTGACAGGACCTTTGAACCTTCTTCCCATGTTGAGCAACCCAGCAGACCTTCTAGCCTTCTTAGTCTTCTTGGCCAGCAGTGTCTTCAATTCATCCTGCCCCTTGGATAGGTTCAGGATCAGCTCTTGGAACTGTGCATTCTGTGCCTGGAGATCCTTAACTGATTGTTCAAGAGCCATTGCTGAAATAAACAGCGAGAAGATGAGAAACCTGTACACAATTATAAACCTGTGATGCAATGATATGGGAATGCATATGCAATGTTTTCAAGGACCGCAGGATTTAAATTTGCTTAAACAAACAAGAAAGTAACTTTTTATTAGTAATAACTTGTTTTGCCTTTTAGGCTTACAAAAAATGAAAACGAAATAAGTACAAAAGATGGGGTTTTAAGTCTCCCATGGACGCTTCCTCTTTGTGTTGAGGTATGAGTTGAGGTTTCGTTCCTCATGAAGTAGCTTTGTTAGCTCTAGGATCCTTGCTTGGCTTGCTTTGTAATGAGCCTCGAAAGTATCCCTTTGCTCTTTCAGTTGGATCCATGATCTCTGCAAGTCTTCCATATCAGTAGGCATGTCTGGGTGAAGGATGGTATAAGCTGTGTCTCCTTCAGCAACAGGTTCCATGGTAACTGGTAGGACGGCAGGATATGGCATCATGAGTGTCTGAGCACGAGATCGTACCCATCTGAGATAAGCCTCCATAGGAATAGTGTACTTAGGCTCCAGTGTCTTGCTGTCAATCCTGTTTACCTTTCCCCAAGCTCGGATGAATCTCTGACGGTAACCCTGAAGATCGTTGTCGTAATCAAACACAATGCCCTGAATCAACATGTCATGTGGACCATCGCTCCGGGCGTAACCAAACTGTCGTAAAGCTAGAGATGGGTTGTAGGTGATGCCTCCTCTTATGCCTAGAAGTGGCACATTAGGAAACTCCCCACAACGGTCAATGATGGTGACATTCTCCATAGATCTGGAGCACCAATGAATGTCTGAGTGAGAAAGTGACATGATCCTCTTGGACCATCTGAACCCTTGCTCATTCTTCATTACTGAGCGAGGAAGGTGAGAAATAAACCACCTAGAAAGTAAAGGTATGCAGCACATCAAAGTTCCTCTTGCCCTTGTAGTACGGGTGTGAAGAGAATGTAGGATGTCTCCAAGTAAGGTAGGCACTGGATTGTGACTCAGGAATATGTTGATGGCATGAACGTCTATGAACTGATCAGGATTGGGGAACAACACTAAACCATAAATCAATAAGGCTAAGATCTCCTCAAAAGCATCGTAGCTCATAGCCTTCAAGAACATTCGAGCTTTATCCACTAATACCTTGGCAAGAATACCTTTAACTCCACTTCTCGTCTCTAGAACAATGTCAGACTTCTTCAGATGTAGAGCTGCAGCAATAACTTCTGGTTTAAGCTCCTTCTCTAAGCCTGTGAATGGCTTCTGATCAAGAACAGGTATACCCAGAAGTTTAGAGAACTCCTCCATGGTTGGAACCAGCTGATAATCAGGAAATGTAAAGCAATGGTGCTTAGGGTCAAAGAACTGAAACAGCACACTCATCATGTCTTCACTGAACCCTGAAGTAACTAGGTCCAATAAGTGACCATGTCTCTTGTTGAACTGGGAATGATCAGGCACTAGGGAAACCAACTCCTTGAGCTTAGCAGGTATCCCTACAAAGTTGATCCTGATGGTGTTTCTACGAGCAGAAGCCATGACCTGCAACAAAGAACAAAGATAAATCCTTTGGTCCTTGAAATGGTTAGGGAAAATGATATGCTTATGATGCATGATGATGTCATGATGTCATGCTCAATCACAAACATGTGGCACACACAAACAAGTCACACCATAGCCCTAGGTTTAAAGGCTTGCATGAGGTTCAAAGGCAAGTACCCTCCCCTGAAGTTAGATGGTTCATCCTGTCCTACAAAAGTAACCAGGTTCTAAGGGATCTCAATATCATTGATCCTTCACAAGGGTGGTTGTTCAGAAGGCAACTTACTTGCCAACCAAAACCCTCCAAGTTTAAGATCTCAATGAGCGTAGTATCGAGTGTCAACCAACTTCAGTCTGCACCAAAGCCGGTTACCTCACTACTTTCTAAAGGCCAAGATGAGTTAACTAGGGTTCTAAAAGTCAGTTAGTGCATTGACAACATATGGCAGCTGTTGCACCCTAAAATTTGCCCAACCTTATTCCTTGGTTTATGTTTCATTATCATTAGCATTTGCATATAGAGTCATGTACATAGACTAACCATCTGCATAGCATAAGCATAGCAAGTCATTCAACAGGGGACCAATCATGATTCTCATCTCTAGAGGCCTATCAAGAGGTTATCATCCTAATTCTATCTCATTCAAGTCATCAGGAAAGAATTTGAAAGCAAAGAGTTCAGCAGATCAAGCCTTGAGTCTATCTCCTAGCTGAGGGTATCTGAGGATCAACAAGAGGGTTATGAGCTGTGAAATTGAAGGCATGGAGAGTAGCTAGCCATCATGAGAGACTTAAAAAGTCATTTGGAGAAGAAGACAAGTCATTGATGAGAGCACAAGAGCTACAGTTGAAGACAGTCAACTAGGGTTTCATCTGGGTCAACCCTAGGTCAACCCTAGGTCAATTGACTGATTTAAAAGAGCATTCAAGGCTATTGGAGAGATGTGGGGTTCATCATTTGACATGAAGAATGATATGGAGATATGACAAGGAGAATTCAAGAGAAATCAAGGAGAAGAGGAGTTTCTAAATTAGGGTTTCTGTGTAAAATCCCCTAGTTTAGGTCAAATTTCCAAGCAAGATAAGTCAAAATGCTAGCTTCAAATGGCTTCTTGGCCAACATGAAACTTGTATAGGATCTCAAGACCTTTAATTTGAGTGGTGGAAGACATCAAGGAGATTTATAGAACTCAAGTTATGGTCCTTACAAGTTACAGGTCATCTGGGGTGTCTGAATTTTTGTCTGTGAAAGTGACTTGACTTCCAAGCTAGTTTTACCCCTCAAGGAGATTTCAAATGAATTCTTGGTCAACACAAGAATTGTTCCTCATTGTCTTAGCTTTCTAGAATGGTATGGCATGCCTTCATATGATGTGGAGAACTCAACTTATGGTCTTGACAAGCAAAGGGTATTTTGGGCATTTGTGAATTACAGGTCATTTTAACCTATACCCAAAACTCATACAAGGAGGCCTCAAATGGAAAAACTTACAACATCAAACTTGCTCCAAATGGGATTTTAAGTCTAGAAAGAAGGTCACAAGTTATTGGAGAAGCTCATAGCATGATGTTACAAAATTGGTCAAAATATGAACTAAAAAGGCTTATAAAGTGAATAATTTCAAGTTGGAAAATGGTTTGGGAGATTTCTAAGTCCAAATGGAGACTTCCAATATATGATTTTGAATGGAAAAACAATTCTAAGAACAATGGTTCAAACACTTTTTTGAGTTTAGAAGGAAAAAAAGAAGTTATCTTTGGTTACTTGTAATTGAAGAAACATAACCAAAATGGATCAAAGTTGGAAAGCAAGGGAATGTGCAAGATGGATCTAGAATGTTCATATGGGGTCTATATATTCATGAAATGAGAATTTAGCAAGGGTTGGCTTCATTTTCACCAAGAATTTCACAAGCTTTCTCATTCTTTTTCATTGAAGTTTCATTGCAATTCTCTCAAATTCTTCACAAAATCATCATCCACATCAATTCAATCTTGCTCCATCATCATCCTAGATCAGAATTGAAGCAAAGTTTTGGTGATTATCATCCATTTTCGAGTACATTTTTCAAGAACATCAAAGTTGAAGTTTCCATTGGACAACATAATTCAAGCAAGGAATCACCAAAACATTGCATACAGAATTGATTACTGAGTTTGTGGATCAAGATTCAAGCCTTGGAAGCCTCAGATCCTCACTCTTCCATAGCTGTTTTCAAGCTTTTGCACCAGGTATGTTTGCATTCGATTTGCTTGATTCAGTTAGTTAGGCTTGATTTTATTAGTTTAGATGCAATGTAGGTGGTTAGGAGAACAAGTAGAATGGATTTGGAGAGGATTGGTGATGGTTGTTAACAGGTGCAACAAACTGTTAGGGTTTAAATCTCTTAGGTTAGGGCATCATAATTGTAGCTTGATAGCGCAGGTTGATTACCATTAGCTGTAGGTTAGTTTAGTGTAAGTTTGAGGGAGAACTATCATGATGCATATCAGTGTAATTCTATGGTGATCAGAACTTGGTGCCATCGGGTTGAAGGATATATGGACTTTCAGACTGAATTGAATCCACAGGATTGTAGAGGGAGAGATTTAGCATGATTTTCACGTTTACATCGTGTGGATTGGTTGCCTGTAGAGTGAGAACAGAGGGATGGAAGATTGCTCGTGCATGGCCATTCATGGAGGTTGAAACCCTAGGTTCAGAACCATTGGGGAAGACATAATCTGAGCCATCCATTTCGCGTGTGACCTTTGACTTGGAGGGAGATCTTGTGGCTCACATTCAATCTGATTTGTGGAGGGAATTGACCTGGGTGCCAAAACGCACCGTTTCATTAATTGAAACGGGCGGGCCTCAGGATGTTATGCTATCCCCACCCCCAGCTTTCAGGCCCAAACCAATTGCAACGTGATTTCGCTGCTATTTTCACCCCTGCGTGGTTTTTTTTTCTTTTCAATAATTCTGAATGAATTCTGGGCCTAGTGTAAGCGCTATCTGCACCCCCATTGTTGGCCCATCATGGATAATCAACTGGGGCGAATTGATATTCATACCCCTCTCTCTTATTTTAATTCATTTTATTTTTTAATTCCATTTTAATTTTTCATCAACTTCAAAAATTCATAATAAATTCATAGAAAATGCATTTTAATTCATTCTTTTTACATCTTTTTCATTAAAATGTCTAGAAAATTATAGAGAAATAAAATTTCATTTTTATTTTTATTTCATATTTTTTTCATATTTTCTAAATAAATGTCATATTAAATAGTTTCATTTCATGCATCATTTTAATAATTTTTGTTCTCTTACATGCTTTAATATTTTTTGGTCATTCTTTTTAGATTGTTTAGATGAGATATTCAACTTGTAGAAACATTTTGGTTCCCATTTTTAGGAATTAATTTTAGGTGATTAAAATAGGTTTGAACATCATGAACAAAACTAGGGTTTTAGGTGACAACTTAAGAAGTTTGATTTCATTTCCCTCAGGACTTAGGGTTTAATTAGATTAGTTATGGGACTATAGGGGCTATGGGTAGTTATTAGATCCCTTAGAGAAAAGTTAGGATTCCCCTACTGCTATTAATACTGTCTGTATATCTGATTGACTGGTGTGGTGTGCCCTCTGGGGATTGTTGCTTGCTTGTTTGGGTATTGGGTTTGCCTGGGGCCCTGGGGAAGCTGAAGATTTGTGAAGATGAAGCTATTGGAGATTCAAAGATTGAAGATCAACTGTCAGAGTTGAGGAGGAGTTTCTTGATGGCAGATGCTGAGGAGACTAGAGTTTAGGAGCTAGGCAGAGCTCTAGATTAGAAAGATTGTTTCTCAAACATGGATTGCCTTGTCTGCATCCATTCTTCTCTGTGATTCAGAGTCTCTCTAAGACACTCACCCCCTTCCTTTGGAAGGCTTGGTGATAGTGTCTATGAGGTAGAACTCTTGAGAGAAAATGTCTCTTGTGTTAGAAGCAGTCTGTTCACCACCCTTGGTAGTCAACTGGTTGCTTAACACTCAATTCACTCTTGTGACTAATCCCTCATCCTGGAGGTTTGAACTTGAAGAAAAGCCATTGCAGATGGAAGAATGATGATCAAAACCCTTGCCCGAAGGCCATGAAGATGGAGATTGATGTTTGTTGAAGCCTGTAGCTGATTGGAGATTACTTGGAGCCAGATGTTGATTCAGAGCTGCTGATGCTGTTTCTTCTGCTGTTGTATTGCATTTCTGATGTATTGATTGGTTTTCTGGACTGTATTGTTTGCTGTTTGCCCTGTTGGGTTGAAAGTGAATCCTGTTCACTTTTGCCTATTGTTTTCTAGGTTCGAGGTTGAGTGGGACTCCCTTGCCTCGCTTGTGCTGTTGCATCCATGCATTTTACTGTTTTACTGTATATATCTGATATTGTTGTTGTTTCCGTCTATTCCCTTAGGATCTCTGTTTCTCTCTGTGCAAGAGAGGAGCATGATAGACACTAGGTCTTAACCCATGCATGATAACATTAGGTCAGTTTGATTCCCTTCGCAACCGTAGGTTAGAGTTCTGTCTCTTTCTTTCTCAAAACAAACAGAAAAACACATAAAGATTTCAAACCCAATAAAAGACACTTCTTCCGTAAAAGAATGTGAACTCATCAAGACGTCATTTTTGTCCTCTTGGACTGTTAATCAAAAACCTTTTTCAGAAGGAATAAAAAATCAATCAAGGACAGACTTGTGTCATACGTGGCCCGAACTACGTTTGCTCTGATCTTTCATGCTGTATGAAAGTACGTAGGCATAGGATGTGATATCCTAGCGAGCAACCTTCCCCTCCTTTCCCGTAGGTAGGCGAACTACGTAGACTCTGATTTCTCGTTCCAGACGGGAATACGTAGGCATAAAGTGCGATACTTTGCCGAGTCATTTTACTTTCATTTTATTTTTAACCCCAGACCTTTAGCGTAGATAGAATAACAATCCATACCCGAAAACAAGCGTGGATCCCGTCGAGTACGACGGACGTGAGGGGTGCTAATACCTTCCCCTTGCGTAACCGACTCCCGAATCCAGGTTTTGGTTGCGATGACCATACCTTTCCCGTGTTGTGCGAGGTTTACTCTGAGCGTTTCCTTTCCCTCCCGTGGGATAAATAACGCACGGTGGCGACTCTTCTGTTCAGCCGGCGCCGATTTTCGCAGTAGCGACAGCTGGCGACTCTGCTGGGGATCCAACGTCCCCTGGCTGCTAAGGACTGCGATGGTTCTTATGCATTTGGGATCCAACGTCCCTTGAGAGAGTCAATCCTAACGCTTGTTTTCCCGTCGAGGACTTTGTATGGAGCTATTTTATATTTCTAACCTTGTATTTTCAGCTTTATATATTGATTATTGTTGCTGTATCTGGGGTGTGACGGGTGTTCTGATATTGAGAGATAAGCCGGACCTGGGCTTGAGTGCACCTAGAATTAGAGTAGAAATTAGTGGGCGCCCGCTTGCTTTGCTTGCTTCGGTGTCCCATGAAATCTACACTCAGACGAGGTTCCTCTGGTTGGCCTCCTGCCCCTTCCTTTGGTTGGCGTGGGTTGCTGGTTAGTTGGATTGTCGACTCTGGGGACCGATCATTTGGAAGTCGGCTGAGTGAGGCCTCTTCAGGAATTGATGATGCCACTCCTTCTGGGAATCGTATCATCAACCCTGAAAGTCTGTGACGCCGACGACCGCATAGGATGCCGTACCTTGTGCCAGTTATAGGGCCACCCACCTGTGAGGGGATTCAGGGTTATGCAGGTAACTAGACTTTCAGACTACCGGTTATTTCTTGATCAGAGATCCTGGTTATTTATGGAGAGGTTTGAGGTCTGTCAGAGACCATTTGGAGATGTGTTCTGAGGTCTGTCAGAGACCAACTAAAGATGAGATCTGAGGTCTGTCAGAGACCATTTGGGAGATGTGTTCTGAGGTCTGTCAGAGACCAGTTGGAGAGTTATGAGGTCTGTCAGAGACCAATTAGATGGGATTTGAGGTCTATCAGAGACCAGTGAGTTGTGATTTGAGGTCTATCAGAGACCAGTATTGGAGTTTTATTTTAGGTCTATCTGAGACCAGGGTTTGGTGACTTCTGGACGGTCTATCTGAGACCTTTCTTGATTGGGTTTAGGCTATTCAGCTGCAGCTTTGGTCCCTGTTGAATGTTACTTGCATTGCATCCCTGCATATACATCATCATTTGCATTTCACTAACGTGTGTCTGTGCTGCAGGTGCATTTGCATTTCCCTAGTTCTAGTGCCCAGACTTCTGGGTGTTGATCATGACTAGCCTACGGAGAACGGTTGCCTACAAATTGCCTACGCCTGATATTGTTCCTTTACTTGGGTTGATCTCTCTTGCTGATGAGGGTGTTCGTAGGAGCTTCCGGATGAGCTATGGTAGATTATTGAGATTGGTGCGCAAACCTACAGAGGTAGAGTTAGATGGGTTGTATGCTTTGATGCAATTTTACGACCCTGCTTTGAGGTGTTTCACGTTCTCTGACTTTATTATGGGACCAACGCTGGAGGAATACGCTGAGTATGTTGAGCTGCCCGTGCAGAACCAGGTTCCATTCATTCATTATGATGCCAAACCTAAGCCGGAGGAATTGGCAAAAGCCTTGCATGTTGATGCTTCTGAACTTGTGACTACTGTTTCCCGTGGAGTTCCAGGCTTCTCATTTCAGTTCTTAGTTGGTAAAGCCCAAGAGTATGCCAAGAGTGGGTGCTGGGTTGCTTTCAACGCTGTGTTGGCCTTGTGCATTTATGGCATAGTACTGTTCCCCAATATACCGGATTTTGTGGACTTCGATGCTTTCTACTTGTTTGCCGCTGGTAATCCTGTACCTACCTTACTCGGAGACCTCTACCACTCACTGCATTACAAGAATGAGAAGGGAAGAGGGAAGAATGTTCATCTGTGTGTACCCTTATTGAGTATGTGGTTTGAGAGTCATCTTCCTAAGAGAGGATCTGCTGCAGAGACTACAATTCCAGTTGGTTGGCCAGAACGCTTGATGAGGCTATCGTCGGAAGATATGGAGTGGTTTGATAGAGACCTGTTGGGATCGGAGCTCATCTTCAGTTGTTCCGGTTACCCTAATGTGCCGTTGATAGGAAGAAAAGGGTGTATCAATTACAACCATTCTCTATTCATTCGCCAGTTTGGATATGCGCTGAAGAATCCACCTCAGGAGGAGGAAGTACAGGAATCTCTGTACTTCACTGGAGACGTGAAAGGGGAGTTATTAGCCAAGTTGCGACGTGCCTGGACGCGTATTAACCGCAAAGGGAAGCCGTTGTTAGGAAAGAATGACTGTCAGGCCTATGCACCTTATAGAGTTTGGATTCAGGAGAGGGCTAGTCAGTTGAGGATGCCATTTCCAGACGCACCAATTCTTGTTCCTATTCCGGTAGAAGAGCCGACTACTGTTTCTAGAGAAGCATATGAACAGGTTGTGAAGGAGAAAGAAGCCTTAATGAAGATTAACGAAGGGTTAGAGCAAGAGCTAGCTCAAGTACGCAGCGAGAAAAACAAGGCCGTATATGCTTTCCAACAACAGATCGAGCTGGTAAACAGGTTAGGAGCTGAGTTGACCGAGGAAAAGAAAAAGCGCGAACGTCTGGGGCAAGAGTTCAGAAGTTCCCATGACATGCTGGAAGCCAAAAAGAAAGCACTAGACGCGGCACACCGAGAGATATCTTCTTGCAATAAGACTTGGAATGCTACACTCACCAACAACAAGAAGAGGGAAGATAAGCTGAAGCAGCAAATTTCCGACCTCGAAGAGAAGTTGAAGTCTAGCATCAAGAAGTGTGAGGAAGAAGTGATGAACCGGTATAGTGTCCAGCATGCACTGAACAAGGCAATCAAATCCAGAGATGAAGCAGTGTCCCAGAAGCGAAAGTTAGAAGATTGCTTCGGAGAAGCAACATGGGAAGAAACTGCTGAAGACGTACGCCGTGTCCTTAAAAGGAGAAACCAGCTTGTTGAAGGGTTGCTTGATCGACCAAGCCATTCGGAGACCAAGAAGTTGATAGAGGAGTACCAGACTTTTGGGAGGAGTTGATCATTCCATGTAGTAGCTTGTATGCTTTATATGCATAGTGCTGACCATCACCAGGATTGTTGGTTGTGGTCATGCCTTCTTTGTACTCTCGGTGATATTGTACCCTGGGCTTATTAATTCTCTCTGCAATATATGAGGCTTTCTGTGATTCAGTTCCGATGTTCCTATTGTCAGCACTGTCACTGCACCGGCACCCTCGCACTAGAACTGGGGGAATGAACTTCCCTAATGCACAGACACATTGCATTGCATTCATATTCATATTGCATAACAGGTAATCTTTGAATGGTGTCTTATTTCCTGCTCTGTATCAGGTACTTAACAGGATTCCAGATCAACATCCGCACCGCTATTCTACACGATCCAACTGTCGGAAAGTCATGGACCAAATTCAGAACGAGATGCAGGATGTACGCGAGAAGCTCGCCCTCTTCATGCAGACCATGGAAGCTATAGCAAAAGGGCAAGAGAACTTGCAGGCCATGGTCCAGCCTCTGTTGGCTCGCAACGCTGGTCATGGTAACGAAGATCATCAGTCTGTCCGGGTTGATACTGCTCATGGAGACGGCACTCCTACGCCAGTGGCTCCGCCCGTGGTCAATATACCTGCCGCTAACGTCAACAACGCTACCGCTGCTGTGAATGGTAACGTCGGAGTTGGAAATGAAACTGCTGTCCATAATGCTGGGCTGGGTGATGTCAATGGGGGAGATAATCTCGGAGGCAATGGCTTTGTCAATACTGGGTTCGGATTTAACGATCAGGGATTCGACAACACTGGCAAGTATGGCTTTAATGCTCAAGGCTTTGGGCAAGATGGTTATGGTATGGTCAATCAGGGCTACGGAGGTTTTGGAAACGGAAACGGTGCTGGTTTTATGGCTGGTGGTCCTGCTGGAGGTGTTCAAGGGTACGGCAACAGAGGCCGAGTTCCGGGGATGAATCAGGTCAGAGCTGGACGAAATAATGCATACGATGGGTACGGGGCTGGAAACGGTATGTGGCAAGAGGATCAACAGGAGGACGCCTTCTCTGGAGGAGGTTTTGAAGGGCCGATGGATGATTCTCAAAAGATTAGAATGCTGGAAGAGCAAATGAAGGGAGTCTTAAATCAGAGCGCTGTGGGTCTGGACATGGCAACTATGGGCTTGGTACCTGGCTTGAGGGTGCCAATTAAGTTCAAAGCGCCTGCGTTCGATAAGTACAAAGGAGATACATGTCCGAAGGTGCATGTCCGAGCTTATTACAGAAAGATGTCTGCATACTCCACTGATGAAAGAATGCTCATGCATTTCTTTCAGGATAGTCTATCGGGTCCTTCCTTAGAGTGGTACATGGGGTTGGAGCCAACTGATATCAAGACTTGGAAGCAATTAGCAGAGGCATTCGTAGCCCATTACAAGTATAACAGCGACCTGGCACCCAATCGGGTCCAGTTGGCCGGGCTTTCACAGAAGAAGGGGGAGAGTTTTAAAGAATACGCGCAAAGGTGGCGCGATATGGCTGCCAGGGTCCGTCCCCCTGTAGAAGATAAAGAAATGAACGATATGTTTGTTGGTACATTCACCGGGCTGTTTCATGATATGTTGTTTCATACGTCTCTGGCTAGTTTTTCAGATCTGATTCTGATGGGTGAAAAGATTGAGCGGAACATTAAGCAAGGAAAGTTCCAAGTGGATGAATCAACTGCATCTGGCAGTAATAAGAAAGCTTATGGTGGGCGCCGTCAGGGCGAAGCTAGCGCGGTATTTGGAGGCCGAGGCCGAGGCCGAGGCAGGGGAAGAAGTCAATATCGTCAGCCGCAGCAAGTGTCGAGCGTCACTATACCTTATCAGCAACAACCAATCCAGCAACAACAACAGGTTCAGCAGCAACCAATGCCGCAGCAGCAGCAGCCTCAGCAGGGGGCACAGCAAGCTCAGCGAAAATTCCAGGGTGGTAAGCCGAGAAGGGTGTTCGAGAAACCTCCCTCTACCTATGCTGATTTATTGCAGACATTGTTGGGATTGAATCTGGTGGAGAAAAGAACCTTGGCACCGATAACGGGAACTCCCCCGTTCGGCTATGACGCAAACAGGCACTGCGAGTTTCATTCTGGGGCCCCGGGCCATGATATAGAAGGTTGTCACGCTTTTAAGCACGTTGTGCAGGATCTCTTGGACAACAAGTCTATCAACTTCGGAACGACCGGTGCGAATATAGTCCAGAAACCCATGCCTAATCATGGGGCGAACGCTGTTCTAACCGAGGAAGGTCTGAATCTGATTATGAATGTTGAGGATTTAAAGACGCCGCTGAGCGAGATCAAAAGCCGACTGTTGCAAGGAGGTGTTTACCCGGGTTGTAATGAGTACTGCTTAGATTGTTGGGCCCTGTCTGGGGGGTGTGAGGATTTGAAGAAAGGCATTCAGGCCTTGATTGATGAAGGTGTATTGCAGTTTGATAGAACAGCAACTGATGAGCCGGCAGGGGCAGTAATGGATAATCAGAGTGATGTTGCCACAGTGACAATTCCTAGGAAGACGATCACTATTTCAGCACCAGCTCAGCGACCACCGATTACTATAACTAAAGTCGGGCCAATCCCGTATGAGAGCACGAAAGCGGTCCCATGGTCATATGGGCTAGAGGTGTATTGTGACGGGATTAAAATCGATGTTAACAAGCGGTCAGCGGAGGTTGTGGATAATGTTGTGGGCTCAGGAGGCATGACGAGGAGCGGAAGGATCTTTATATCTCCTGAAGTAGAGGCCGAAAGGATAGCGAAAGGAAAAGGGAAAGCGGTTGAAAATGTTCCGGTACAAGCAAATGAAAAAGAAGCAGCGTCGAAGGACGTAGAGGAATTCATGCGCTTAATTCGGAAAAGCGATTATAAAATCGTGGAGCATCTGCAGCAAACGCCATCCAAAATATCTATTCTGTCATTGCTGTTGTGTTCGGAAGCCCACAGGAACGCTTTGCTGAAAGTCCTGGACACTTCTTTTGTACCACAGGATGTCTCCGTGAACCAACTAGAAGGAGTATTGGCACATGTAAATGCGGGCCACAGTCTGGGCTTTACTGATTTTGACTTGACTCCGAGAGGAAGGGATCATAATATGGCATTGCATGTATCCGTTGAGTGCAGAGGGTCGACAATGTCGCACGTATTGGTTGACACCGGGTCGTCTTTGAATGTGCTGCCTAAGAAGGCTATGATGAAGCTGGATGTTCGAGGGATTTTGTGTACACCAAGTGATTTGGTAGTCAGAGCGTTTGACGGCACGCGGAGAACAGTCTTCGGATCGATTACCTTGCCTCTGCAAGTGGGGCCGGAAGTGTTTGCAACGGAGTTTTATATCATGGATATACAGCCTGCGTACAGCTGCTTGCTGGGAAGACCTTGGATTCATGGGGCGGGGGCTGTCACGTCAACCCTGCATCAGAAGTTAAAGTATATGGTCGGAGACAGTGTGGTCACCGTGTGCGGAGAAGAAGACATCCTGGTCAGCCATCTTTCTTCGTTTAAATATGTGGAAGTCGACGGAGAGATCCACGAGACGCCATGCCAGGCATTCGAAGGTTTGCGCATCAAGGACAAGAGTCCCGGACCGAGCAAAGTGCCAGAGATAGCTGTTTCTTCGTATAAAGAGGCTCAAGCTCTAGTGGAAGCAGGAGAGGCCAAGGGCTGGGGCAAAGTATTGGACATTCCTGTGAAAATGGACCGGTTCGGACTGGGGTACCGACCGTCGTCATCAACTCCTTCTGTGGGGGCCCCTCATTTCAGAAAGTCAATCACCATCTCTGCCAGTGGAGTATGCCATGAATCTGTCAATGCCGCTTCAGAATCTGATGAAGGGGACAGCGACTGTGATATGGATGCCTGGATTCAACCAAGCACGCCAGGACAAGGACTGTGCAACTGGTCTATTCAGGAGCTTGTTCCTGTGACTTTTAAACAGTAATGCTTTGCTTTATTAATTGTTGAATAATCTGATGTCTTGCCCGGGGCATCAGGATTTGCTTAGGGCTGTGTTGTTATAAACATTGCCTCGTTAATCATTAAATAAATGGCGTTTTTTCATGTGCAAATACTGTAATCCCTGTCTTTCTTGTTTTGTATTTTTCAATAAAATGGCAATGTGGTTATTCGCTTTATACGCATTTTGAAGCACTTAACCATTCTTTTTGCAGGATAACATTTTCAGATGACATCCTTGAGCCACCTATGACTCGTCCCGACTTCGAACACCCGGTATTCCAGACCGAAGAAGAGGTTGTCGAAGATAGCGACGTTCCTGAAGAACTGTCTTGGTTGGTGAAGCAAGAGGAAAGAGCCATTCTGCCTCACGACGAGGTTATCGAAATTATCAATTTGGGGTCGGAAGGGGTTGAGAAAAATATTCGTATTGGAGCCGCACTGCAGAGTGATATCAAGCGAAAACTGGTTGAAATGCTCCGAGAGTATAATGATGTATTTGCTTGGTCGTATCAAGATATGCCAGGGCTCGATACAGATATGGTTGTGCATCGCCTGCCACTGAAAGAAGATTGCCCGCCAGTTAAACAAAAGCTTCGCAGAACTCGACCAGATATGGCAATGAAGATCAAAGAGGAGGTTCAGAAACAGTGGGACGCTGGGTTCCTGGCTGTGACGAAGTATCCCTCATGGGTTGCCAACATCGTACCAGTGCCAAAGAAAGATGGCAAGGTTCGAATGTGCGTGGATTATAGAGATTTGAATAAAGCAAGCCCAAAAGACGATTTTCCACTTCCTCATATTGATGTATTAGTTGATAATACCGCTCAATACTCTGTATTCTCCTTCATGGATGGCTTTTCAGGCTATAATCAAATTAAAATGGCGCCAGAGGATATGGAGAAGACTACTTTCATAACGCCTTGGGGAACATTTTGCTATAAAGTGATGCCCTTTGGTTTGAAAAATGCTGGGGCAACATATCAGCGTGCGATGACGACTCTTTTTCATGACATGATGCATAAAGAGATCGAAGTTTATGTTGACGATATGATTGCTAAATCCCAGACAGAGGAAGAGCATCTGGTGAATCTGTTGAAGTTGTTTAAAAGGCTTAGGAAGTTCAGGCTGAGGCTGAACCCTAACAAATGCACCTTCGGGGTGAGATCGGGTAAACTGCTGGGGTTTATCGTAAGCGAAAGAGGAATAGAGGTCGATCCTGCTAAAATAAAAGCGATTCAAGAAATGCCGACGCCTAAAACAGAGAAAGAGGTGCGCGGGTTTTTAGGGAGATTGAACTACATTGCCCGGTTCATATCTTACCTAACTGCCACGTGTGAACCATTATTCAAGTTGCTAAAGAAAGATCAAGCTGTAACGTGGAACGATAATTGTCAAAAGGCGTTCGACAAAATAAAGAAGTATCTGCAGGAGCCTCCTATTTTGATACCCCCAGTGGCAGGGAGACCCTTGATAATGTATTTGACGGTTCTTGAGGGAAGCATGGGTTGTGTTCTCGGTCAACACGACGAGACGGGGAGAAAAGAGCATGCAATTTACTATTTGAGTAAGAAATTTACAGACTGTGAATCTCGATATTCAATGCTGGAGAAAACTTGTTGCGCGCTAGCCTGGGCCGCCAAGCGTCTGAGGCAGTACATGCTGAATCATACAACCATGCTCATCTCGAAGATGGATCCAATCAAATATATATTCGAAAAGCAGGCGTTGTCAGGTAGAATTGCCCGGTGGCAGATGATCTTGACTGAGTACGATATTCAATACGTCTCGCAAAAGGCGATAAAGGGGAGTGTGTTGTCTGAGTATCTGGCGGAGCAGCCTATTGAAGAGTATCAATCGATGAGATTTGATTTTCCTGACGAGGATATCATGTATCTCAAGATGAAGGATTGTGAAGAGCCGTTACCAGACGAGGGGCCAGAGCCGGGGTCCCAATGGAAGATGATATTTGACGGAGCTGTGAATGCTTACGGTAGCGGAATAGGGGCAATTATCACTACGCCGCACGGGTCGCACATCCCGTTTACTGCCCGATTGACCTTCGCCGTTACCAACAATGAGGCCGAATACGAAGCTTGTATAATGGGGCTTGAAGAAGCCATTGATTTGCGAATCAAACATTTAGACGTATACGGAGACTCAGCTCTGGTAGTGAATCAGATCAAAGGGGAATGGGAGACACGGCAGCCCAATTTGATACATTATATGAATTATGCAAGGAGATTGTTGCCTTTCTTCGACAAAGTTGAATTGCATCATGTGCCGCGGGCAGAAAATCAAATGGCTGACGCCCTTGCCACCTTGTCTTCCATGTACAAGGTCAATTTCTGGAACGAAGCTCCCCAAATCACTATCTCTCGGTTGGACAGGCCAGCTTATGTATTTGCTATTGATGAAGCATCTGATGGCAAACCGTGGTATTTTGATATCCTTAATTTCCTGAAGAATAAAGAGTATCCGGCTGGGGCATCCAGTCAAGATCAGAAAACTCTCAGGAGATTAGCGGGTAATTTCTACTTGAACCCGGATGGCGTCTTGTACAGAAGAAACCACGACTTGGTGTTGTTGCGTTGTGTAGACGAGAAAGAGGCAAAGCTTCTCATGGAGGAAATTCACGAAGGTGCATTTGGCACGCATGCTGGTGGACATGCTATGACGAGAAAACTGCTGCGGGCAGGTTACTTTTGGCTGACGATGGAAACTGATTGTTTCAAGTTCGCAAGAAAGTGCCACAAGTGCCAAATATACGCTGACAAGATACATGTGCCTCCGAGTCCTCTGAATGTGATGTCATCTCCATGGCCATTCTCGATGTGGGGAATCGATATGATTGGAAAGATTGAGCCGACGGCTTCTAACGGGCATCGGTTCATCCTCGTAGCAATCGATTATTTCACCAAGTGGGTGGAAGCAGCGTCTTACGCAAATGTAACGAAGCAAGTGGTGGCTAGATTCATCAAGAGAGATATCATTTGCCGATATGGGATTCCCGAGCGGATAATCACGGATAATGGTTCTAATCTGAACAACAAAATGATGAAGGAGCTCTGTCAGAATTTCAAGATCGAACATCACAACTCCTCCCCTTACCGACCCAAGATGAATGGCGCTGTCGAAGCGGCCAATAAGAATATCAAGAAGATCGTCCAGAAAATGGTGGTGACGTATAAGGATTGGCACGAGATGCTACCTTTCGCTTTGCACGGTTATCGTACGACGGTACGCACATCAACCGGGGCAACTCCGTTCTCGTTGGTATACGGAATGGAGGCGGTATTACCATTGGAAGTTGAGATCCCTTCTCTGAGGGTATTGCGAGACGTTCAGCTGGACGAGGCAGAATGGGTAACGAACAGATTGAACCAACTGAGTTTGATGGATGAGAAGAGGCTAGCTTCTCTGGCATACGGTCGTTTGTATCAAAGACGAATGAAGAAAGCGTACGACAAGAAGATACTTCCGCGAAGCTTTCAGACGGGCGACCTTGTGCTGAAAAAGATTCTCCCGCCGCAAGCAGATCACAGGGGCAAGTGGACCCCCAACTACGAAGGGCCATACGTTGTCAGTAAGGTCTTTTCGGGAGGAGCGTTATTGTTGTCCACCATGGACGGGGAAGACTTTGCATCACCTGTGAATTCGGACGCGGTTAAAAAATACTTTGCTTAAAATAGACCCGCTGGACAGAAAAAAGAGAGTCCAGGCAAAAATGGGGCATCCTGGCGAACCAAAAACAGAATGAAAGGTTCGGGCAAAAGTTAGGGATAAAATTGAAAAAATGTACACCCGCGAAGTTGAAAACCTACACTGGGCGGCTTCGGCAAAAAGGGGTATCCCGGTGAACTGAAAACCCGTAAAGGGCGGTTCACGCAAAAGTTAGGGATTTGAAAAGCAAATGACTGCGGTCCGAATTCGAATTCAATGAGTATCAATGCGGGAGAATATATTTGAGGAGTCAGTTATCGGACACAATCTCTTCAGAAGTAGGGATACCGGGAAAGTATAAGGGTCGGACGAGTCATGGGAGGATCAGTTCGTGGTGTTCATCTGCATCCAGTTGCCGACATGTGTACAAAATTTAATTTGTCAATATTTATGCTTCTTGTGAATACTTGCATACTTGTATATTTGCTTTGCGTAGCTTCCTCTTTTCAGGAGTTACATCCCGTGTACAAAAACTCCGCCCATTCAGGGGCCCAATCAATGAAAATGTGTTATTCAGTACTTGATGCCTGTTCTTTACTGTTTTGCGCATGATAAAACGCCTAAGTTTATTGAAGCTAGCATGAGTATAACATTACTGGCCCTTGCCAACAATTGTTAAAGCTTTGAATTAACTGAGTGTAACGTCACTAACCTGAATCGATTTGGATTGCATAGGCTTGTCGTGCTTTGTTTGTGTTGTTGCAGGTTTCATAACTGTACGAGGAAAATGATCAAAAGATCGCAATAGTGAAAGGCTTGATCCCCACGCAGGTCATGCATGTTCTTCCTGAAGAAGGATAGAATTCTCCAGCTAGCCGTAGCTTATCCAAAGGACGTGCTCCAGAGAAGTTACTCGTCTTCAGCAGAGTTTAGTGATTCCGAGATCGTAGGGCTGTATTCAGACAGGTTCATCTCCCCCCGCAGGGTCATGCATTCTCCCCCAGCAGGGTCAGTTAATTTTCCCCAAGAGAATCCAGCCATCCCCAGCGGAGTTCTCTTTTCAGTAAATGTTCTTTCCTTCCAGTGGAATTCGAAGGTCAAGACTCTCCAAAGCAGAGTTGATGTTGGGTCCTGTCATTTATTTTGTCAGAGATACTGGTGATATCGGTTCACGTTCCAGCAGAAGGTCTGAGCATACCGTGCACATCTGTTATTCTCCAGCAAAGGCATATTCCCCAGCAGGGGGTTACTTCAACAAGACGTGTGGTTTGAGTTCCCAACTTCCCAGCAGGGTCGACTTCACCCTACCAGCATTTATTTTGCCGGAATAATTTTGTAGCATCAGGCTATCCCCGGTGAGTCGGCGTTATCCTTCCAGCATTTATTTTGCTGAAGCAGTTTTTGTATTCTAGCAGTTCAGGTGGAGAGAGCTCTTGCTCAAATAAATCACCAAACAGTCAAGATCTCGGCAGGAGATATTCAATGATAATGTCAGTTTCGGCGGTATACCCCCACAGAGTTATAATGACAAAACTCTCTTTGTCTCCAGCAGAGTCATTTAGGCAAAGGTCCTTTATTTTCCCCAGCCAGAGTGGCCAGGATAAGAATCTCCTTATTCCCAAGCAAAGTTCGTTTGTCATCAACGAGTCGCATGAATCAAAATTTCAGAGACCACCGCCGGTTATCAGAGCAGGCGTCCGATAGTTGGTTTTCAGACATCCCCAGTAGAGTTCATCTCGAAGTCGCTGTCACGTCAGTGCTGAACAGTTTGTGGGTAAGGATCATTGAAGAATTAAGTCCTGACGTGGACCATTTACTCCTAGAATGACGGGATTTCTTCAGAAGTGGGCGTCCTAACGTGGACAGGTTTGTTTTGCCGGATTGGTAAGATATCTTTATTCGTAATGGTGAAATGTGCGTCCTGACGTGGACAAGTTTGTAGTTCTTTGTGATGACAAGGTACAAGAATCCTGACGTGGACAAATTTATCCTTCTTCGTGTTGTTGGCAAAGTGTAAGTCCTAACGCGGATATTTCCCCAGTGAGTCGAAGGTGTGAGTCCTTACGTGGACAAGTCTTATTTCCTCAGTGAGTCGAAGACGCCTGAGTCCTAACGTGGACAAATCAAGACGAGATCAGTGTCCTAACGCGGACAGATCAAAGAGATTATTATTCCTAACGTGGAAAGATGTAGTCCTTACGCGGACATATCAACAGAAGTGGTTCCTAACGTGGAAAGACGGAGATTCCTAACGCGGAAAAGATGGAGTCCATACGCGGACGTGTCAGAAGATAGTTTCCTTACGTGGAAATGACAGTATTCCTAACGTGGAAAGAAGAGAGTCCTTACGTGGACAGATTAAGATGGCATTCCTGACGTGGCAAAGTTTAGTCCTGACGTGGACAGATCAAGGTTTGATTCCTAACGTGGAAGGATTTGAGTCCTAACGTGGACATATCAAGAGCATTCCTTACGTAGAAGAAAAATGGTTTCCTTACGTGGAAAGACGAGTTTATTCCTTACGTGGAAAGATTGAGTCCTCACGCGGACATATCAAGATTGATTCCTGACGTGGAAAGAAATGGATTATTCCTGACGTGGAAAGAGAGTTTAGTCCTGACGCGGACAGATCGAAGAAGATATTCCTAACGTGGAAGAAGGAAATTAGTCCTTACGTGGACAGATGCCAGAAAAGTTGAGTCCTGACGTGGACAAGTTCAGAAATAGTTGTATTCCTTACATGGAAAGATCAGAGTCCTGACGCGGACATGTCAAATGGCATTGGAGTCCTTACGTGGACAGATTGATATAGTTTCCTAACGCGGAAAGAAGATTGCTTCCTAACGTGGAAAGATAAAAGCGTTACTCCTAACGTGGACGATGTGATTCCTAACGTGGACAGGTGTTACTCCTGACGTGGAAGAGTTTTTCCTAACGTGGGCGATTCAATTTACGGAAATGCAGACGGACTATCCCCAGCGGAGTTGCCGAGACTTTTCTGGGTTAACAGCAAGTGTAGTCCTAACTTGGACCAATTCTAGGTGAGATTTCTTCGTGTTGACAACAGACAGAGTCCTAGCATGGACAAGCAAGCAATCTGTTATGACAGAATCCTCTTCAGAACGATGAAGACAATCCCCAGCACGGTCGTGCGAGATCAGTGGGTTGCTCTAACAGTCAGATTCAGCTGACGAATGTCATTCCTCAAGCAGGAGCGCAGTTTATTTCTGCGGTTGGCAAATTTCTGGTTTCACTAGTATTCAACCGTCTCGTACCGCGAATGTCTGAAGGCTCCGGGCTCTTCACCCAATCGGGTCCAAGTCGCTTGAATAGGGGCAGCTGTTGCACCCTAAAATTTGCCCAACCTTATTCCTTGGTTTATGTTTCATTATCATTAGCATTTGCATATAGAGTCATGTACATAGACTAACCATCTGCATAGCATAAGCATAGCAAGTCATTCAACAGGGGACCAATCATGATTCTCATCTCTAGAGGCCTATCAAGAGGTTATCATCCTAATTCTATCTCATTCAAGTCATCAGGAAAGAATTTGAAAGCAAAGAGTTCAGCAGATCAAGCCTTGAGTCTATCTCCTAGCTGAGGGTATCTGAGGATCAACAAGAGGGTTATGAGCTGTGAAATTGAAGGCATGGAGAGTAGCTAGCCATCATGAGAGACTTAAAAAGTCATTTGGAGAAGAAGACAAGTCATTGATGAGAGCACAAGAGCTACAGTTGAAGACAGTCAACTAGGGTTTCATCTGGGTCAACCCTAGGTCAACCCTAGGTCAATTGACTGATTTAAAAGAGCATTCAAGGCTATTGGAGAGATGTGGGGTTCATCATTTGACATGAAGAATGATATGGAGATATGACAAGGAGAATTCAAGAGAAATCAAGGAGAAGAGGAGTTTCTAAATTAGGGTTTCTGTGTAAAATCCCCTAGTTTAGGTCAAATTTCCAAGCAAGATAAGTCAAAATGCTAGCTTCAAATGGCTTCTTGGCCAACATGAAACTTGTAGAGGATCTCAAGACCTTTAATTTGAGTGGTGGAAGACATCAAGGAGATTTATAGAACTCAAGTTATGGTCCTTACAAGTTACAGGTCATCTGGGGTGTCTGAATTTTTGTCTGTGAAAGTGACTTGACTTCCAAGCTAGTTTTACCCCTCAAGGAGATTTCAAATGAATTCTTGGTCAACACAAGAATTGTTCCTCATTGTCTTAGCTTTCTAGAATGGTATGGCATGCCTTCATATGATGTGGAGAACTCAACTTATGGTCTTGACAAGCAAAGGGTATTTTGGGCATTTGTGAATTACAGGTCATTTTAACCTATACCCAAAACTCATACAAGGAGGCCTCAAATGGAAAAACTTACAACATCAAACTTGCTCCAAATGGGATTTTAAGTCTAGAAAGAAGGTCACAAGTTATTGGAGAAGCTCATAGCATGATGTTACAAAATTGGTCAAAATATGAACTAAAAAGGCTTATAAAGTGAATAATTTCAAGTTGGAAAATGGTTTGGGAGATTTCTAAGTCCAAATGGAGACTTCCAATATATGATTTTGAATGGAAAAACAATTCTAAGAACAATGGTTCAAACACTTTTTTGAGTTTAGAAGGAAAAAAAGAAGTTATCTTTGGTTACTTGTAATTGAAGAAACATAACCAAAATGGATCAAAGTTGGAAAGCAAGGGAATGTGCAAGATGGATCTAGAATGTTCATATGGGGTCTATATATTCATGAAATGAGAATTTAGCAAGGGTTGGCTTCATTTTCACCAAGAATTTCACAAGCTTTCTCATTCTTTTTCATTGAAGTTTCATTGCAATTCTCTCAAATTCTTCACAAAATCATCATCCACATCAATTCAATCTTGCTCCATCATCATCCTAGATCAGAATTGAAGCAAAGTTTTGGTGATTATCATCCATTTTCGAGTACATTTTTCAAGAACATCAAAGTTGAAGTTTCCATTGGACAGCATAATTCAAGCAAGGAATCACCAAAACATTGCATACAGAATTGATTACTGAGTTTGTGGATCAAGATTCAAGCCTTGGAAGCCTCAGATCCTCACTCTTCCATAGCTGTTTTCAAGCTTTTGCACCAGGTATGTTTGCATTCGATTTGCTTGATTCAGTTAGTTAGGCTTGATTTTATTAGTTTAGATGCAATGTAGGTGGTTAGGAGAACAAGTAGAATGGATTTGGAGAGGATTGGTGATGGTTGTTAACAGGTGCAACAAACTGTTAGGGTTTAAATCTCTTAGGTTAGGGCATCATAATTGTAGCTTGATAGCGCAGGTTGATTACCATTAGCTGTAGGTTAGTTTAGTGTAAGTTTGAGGGAGAACTATCATGATGCATATCAGTGTAATTCTATGGTGATCAGAACTTGGTGCCATCGGGTTGAAGGATATATGGACTTTCAGACTGAATTGAATCCACAGGATTGTAGAGGGAGAGATTTAGCATGATTTTCACGTTTACATCGTGTGGATTGGTTGCCTGTAGAGTGAGAACAGAGGGATGGAAGATTGCTCGTGCATGGCCATTCATGGAGGTTGAAACCCTAGGTTCAGAACCATTGGGGAAGACATAATCTGAGCCATCCATTTCGCGTGTGACCTTTGACTTGGAGGGAGATCTTGTGGCTCACATTCAATCTGATTTGTGGAGGGAATTGACCTGGGTGCCAAAACGCACCGTTTCATTAATTGAAACGGGCGGGCCTCAGGATGTTATGCTATCCCCACCCCCAGCTTTCAGGCCCAAACCAATTGCAACGTGATTTCGCTGCTATTTTCACCCCTGCGTGGTTTTTTTTTCTTTTCAATAATTCTGAATGAATTCTGGGCCTAGTGTAAGCGCTATCTGCACCCCCATTGTTGGCCCATCATGGATAATCAACTGGGGCGAATTGATATTCATACCCCTCTCTCTTATTTTAATTCATTTTATTTTTTAATTCCATTTTAATTTTTCATCAACTTCAAAAATTCATAATAAATTCATAGAAAATGCATTTTAATTCATTCTTTTTACATCTTTTTCATTAAAATGTCTAGAAAATTATAGAGAAATAAAATTTCATTTTTATTTTTATTTCATATTTTTTTCATATTTTCTAAATAAATGTCATATTAAATAGTTTCATTTCATGCATCATTTTAATAATTTTTGTTCTCTTACATGCTTTAATATTTTTTGGTCATTCTTTTTAGATTGTTTAGATGAGATATTCAACTTGTAGAAACATTTTGGTTCCCATTTTTAGGAATTAATTTTAGGTGATTAAAATAGGTTTGAACATCATGAACAAAACTAGGGTTTTAGGTGACAACTTAAGAAGTTTGATTTCATTTCCCTCAGGACTTAGGGTTTAATTAGATTAGTTATGGGACTATAGGGGCTATGGGTAGTTATTAGATCCCTTAGAGAAAAGTTAGGATTCCCCTACTGCTATTAATACTGTCTGTATATCTGATTGACTGGTGTGGTGTGCCCTCTGGGGATTGTTGCTTGCTTGTTTGGGTATTGGGTTTGCCTGGGGCCCTGGGGAAGCTGAAGATTTGTGAAGATGAAGCTATTGGAGATTCAAAGATTGAAGATCAACTGTCAGAGTTGAGGAGGAGTTTCTTGATGGCAGATGCTGAGGAGACTAGAGTTTAGGAGCTAGGCAGAGCTCTAGATTAGAAAGATTGTTTCTCAAACATGGATTGCCTTGTCTGCATCCATTCTTCTCTGTGATTCAGAGTCTCTCTAAGACACTCACCCCCTTCCTTTGGAAGGCTTGGTGATAGTGTCTATGAGGTAGAACTCTTGAGAGAAAATGTCTCTTGTGTTAGAAGCAGTCTGTTCACCACCCTTGGTAGTCAACTGGTTGCTTAACACTCAATTCACTCTTGTGACTAATCCCTCATCCTGGAGGTTTGAACTTGAAGAAAAGCCATTGCAGATGGAAGAATGATGATCAAAACCCTTGCCCGAAGGCCATGAAGATGGAGATTGATGTTTGTTGAAGCCTGTAGCTGATTGGAGATTACTTGGAGCCAGATGTTGATTCAGAGCTGCTGATGCTGTTTCTTCTGCTGTTGTATTGCATTTCTGATGTATTGATTGGTTTTCTGGACTGTATTGTTTGCTGTTTGCCCTGTTGGGTTGAAAGTGAATCCTGTTCACTTTTGCCTATTGTTTTCTAGGTTCGAGGTTGAGTGGGACTCCCTTGCCTCGCTTGTGCTGTTGCATCCATGCATTTTACTGTTTTACTGTATATATCTGATATTGTTGTTGTTTCCGTCTATTCCCTTAGGATCTCTGTTTCTCTCTGTGCAAGAGAGGAGCATGATAGACACTAGGTCTTAACCCATGCATGATAACATTAGGTCAGTTTGATTCCCTTCGCAACCGTAGGTTAGAGTTCTGTCTCTTTCTTTCTCAAAACAAACAGAAAAACACATAAAGATTTCAAACCCAATAAAAGACACTTCTTCCGTAAAAGAATGTGAACTCATCAAGACGTCATTTTTGTCCTCTTGGACTGTTAATCAAAAACCTTTTTCAGAAGGAATAAAAAATCAATCAAGGACAGACTTGTGTCATACGTGGCCCGAACTACGTTTGCTCTGATCTTTCATGCTGTATGAAAGTACGTAGGCATAGGATGTGATATCCTAGCGAGCAACCTTCCCCTCCTTTCCCGTAGGTAGGCGAACTACGTAGACTCTGATTTCTCGTTCCAGACGGGAATACGTAGGCATAAAGTGCGATACTTTGCCGAGTCATTTTACTTTCATTTTATTTTTAACCCCAGACCTTTAGCGTAGATAGAATAACAATCCATACCCGAAAACAAGCGTGGATCCCGTCGAGTACGACGGACGTGAGGGGTGCTAATACCTTCCCCTTGCGTAACCGACTCCCGAATCCAGGTTTTGGTTGCGATGACCATACCTTTCCCGTGTTGTGCGAGGTTTACTCTGAGCGTTTCCTTTCCCTCCCGTGGGATAAATAACGCACGGTGGCGACTCTTCTGTTCAGCCGGCGCCGATTTTCGCAGTAGCGACAGCAGCCTCAATATTATCCTCAACTTGACTTAAGGAATATAAGCACCAACCAAGAAGTCGCACTAACTATGGCCACCAGATCAACCGTATCGATATACGTCGTACAGTTTCCTTGGTCTATTGCCATTTACCTAAGGTACACTAGATCCGGGTTAGGACCTTTCACACATAAGAGCACCCCAACAATATAATAATAAAGCAAACAAGGCAAACAATTTAAAGTGATCTTAATTCCTAAGGGTACCCCTCTTAAATAGATCCCCAGCAGAGTCGCCAGTTCTGTAACCCGGTGAACTGACTTTAAACAATGTTGCGGATAGCAAGATTCGCCACCGACTTTTATTTTATCCATAAGGAAAGGTTATAAAAGAACAGGAAAGACCTTAGAGAATATTTTGGGTCCGGGGGGTAGGTTATGAAAAGGGAAGGTATTAGCATCCTTTTCATCCATGGTTATCCATGGGCTCTTAGGTACTTAAGCTCACTTTTGAATTGTTTTGAAATTGTAGTGTGTGAATAGAAAATTTTCAGAATAGTTAATAAATAATCCATGTAAGGATGTGTTAAGAACTTGTTTGAAAACTTGTTGAAAATTTGTTTAAGTGCGAAACAGTTTTGAAGTGAGCAAGCACCTAGGAGTAACCTACCCTAATGTTTAAAGGTCTTTCTTATTCTTCATTCTTTCCTTTAGTAAGACTATCCCTACTATAATGGAGTAGGTAGTCCTTACTTTGGATGTTAAGGGATATGTGAGGGACAATTTGACTTTGAAGGCCATTGTGGGATGTAATAAGCACATATAAGGGACCATCATCATTTTTCGAAAGGGACTCGATTCGTAAAGGCAACCATAAGGGACTTTGATGATTTTTTTCTATTTGAGGGACTTGCTTTATACACCCCACTTAACCATTATTCGTAGGCAACTTGAGGGATATCCTTAGGAAGTGAGACGGCGATTAAAATCGACTTACGTGTGTGACATGTTTATTTTAATTATCTTTATTTAAAAGTGATCTAAATTTATTTTAATATTACATACATGTTGTTACACTCCCTAATTACTAACCATAATAATAATTAAATAATTAAACAACTTTACATCCAAGAAACAATTACAAAATAATAAGCAAAATAATTAAATAAAATATAAATAAGCAATAATAAATAATAAAGGGGGTTAATTCTAAGTTTACTCGGCAAGACATCGCATCTTGTGCCTACGTATCCTTACGGGAGCGGAATCAGAGTAATCGTAGTTCCCCTCAAAAGGGAGGTTAGAGACTTCTTGACTGTGGTCAAGGTCTCAAGGGGAATAAACGCATCTTAAGGACACGCTTACGCGGAGTGTAGAAACTCCAAATCTCTACGTTGAATTGTTAAGTTGTAATTAGGGTTAGGTTAGGGATTCCGCGGCGGGAAACCCTAAAATGAGCGCGGCGGCTCTTTGACCTAATGCTAGGGGTAAAATTGTAATTTTGCCTGCGGCGAGGCATTTGTGAAAATTAGGGTTTGTAGTTTGTAGTTTTGAGGATTTGAAATTGAATGTGTGAAGTTTTACGGACTATTGGCGCGGCGGCCAAACAGTTAGACCTAACCTTCGGATGTGTGCCATGTGACAGAAATAATAGTAAACGCGTGAGATAATTGAATCATGCAAACAGAGAGATAATGTCATAATTTAAACCATGCAAGCAAAAATTTAAAGGCAGAATTTAAAGAGCGATTGTTAAGTTCGCGAGGTTACATGAGAGGAGCAGATACAATATGATAATGAAATTTGAATTGAACAATAATAAAATAAAATAAATAACGGTTCTAGTTATTATTTTTAAAAAAAAGATTTTAGTTATTATTTTAAATTTATCTAAAAAAAAGTTTTTCTTAAAAATAATAGGTTTTCATATTAATTTGGAAAAGATGTTAATGTTATTTATTTTAAAAAACAGATTTTTATATTATAACAAATTTTAATAAATTAATGAATAACAATAATAATAATAATGGTAATAATAATGATAATAATGATAATAATAATAATAAATAATGATAATAATAATAATAATAATAATAATAATAATAATAATAATAATAATAATAATAATAATAATAAAGCAATAATGAATTTTAAATGTGCCAAATAACCCAACAATGTTGCTAACGCAGAAATGCGCTCATTGCAACCAGATCTAAATCGGACGAAACAAAATTTATCGCAAAGAAAAAGAAATTAAGCAAAAAATAGTATTATTGCTCACACAAAAATGCGATCATCGCAACCAGATCGAACTAACACAAATGTCACGCGTCATGCACACAAATGTGCAAACATCGTATCGACATAATTCGATCAAAAATCTTATATATATAAACTCTAACAATTTAAAAATTATATATATATAAACGTAACAGTAATAGATAAAGAAAAAGAAATAACGGTAATAGATGAAGAAAAAGAAATAACGGTAAAAGATGAAGAAAAAGAAACAACAGTAATAGATGAAGGAAAAGAAATAACGGTAAACGATGAAGAAAAAGAAACAATAGTAATGGATGAAGAAGAAAACTAAATAACGGCAAACGGCACTCACTCCTCTTAGGTTTTTTTCATTCTCTCTTTTTTTCCAACAAGGCAACACATGTATATATAGGGAACAAATTAGGGTTAACACCAAATTGTCAATAATGTCCCTAAAGCCCATTTTAAAGCCCAAACTAAATAATTAGTTAAGAAAAAATAAAATTTAAATAATTTAAAATAATTAAAATAAACTTAAAATAAAAACTAATAATCCTATTGATTCCTAAAATAAAAAATATTATAAAAAGAACAAAATTTTTTTCAATATTTTTTATTTTATGATTTTTTGGATATTTTTATGAATAATTTAGAAAAAAGTGAAAAAAAAATAATATTTTAAAAAATGATTTAATTAAAATACGAAAATAATAATTAAATAATAATAAAAAACTATTTTTGTTATTTTTTTAATGAAAGATAGAAAAATTTAGAGTAAAAATAATAAAAAACAAAAAAAAGTGACAAAGGTGAGATTTGAACTCTCAACCTCTCACACTCATAACTCCTTACACATGTCCTCCTGCCAATTGTGCCATTTTTACTTTTTAGAAAAAAAATGCATGCCATATGATATTTACCTGCAAAAAGTCAAACGACTACACAAATTTGTTAGTAATTGATTAAATGCAATGAAATGCGACGACAAATCTTAGGGCAAAATTTGGGGTATTACAGTTATTATGATAATATTTCTCACCCAACCTCTCTTTGATGTTGGCAAAAAAAAAATCATGAAGTTTGACTTTGGTTTGACCACAGTTGACCTCAGTTTGACCTTTTAACTGCATTGACTGCTTTTGACTTATCTGATCATCTGACTGAGCAAACTTTTGAGAAAAGTCTTGAAACTTGACATGGGGGTTCTTATACACATATAAGATGTTATGAAGCTCACTTGAAGTCTTGGAAGTCCATTTAGCCTGATTAAAGTCAAAACCCTAGTTTTGGATGCACTGCTTAGGAGGTGCATTGTCTGAGGGAATTGTCAACTCTTCTGACCAATTGTGAATTTTGTGAACCTTGTGAACCTTCTTGGAACACAAAGTCTTGTATTGTGAGGGCAAATTTTGGGGTGCAACACCGACGAACATGTCATTCATTTCTTTATCTTCTAAAGGAGGACGGACCCTGGCAGCCATGTCGCGTCATCTTTGCGTGTACTCTTTAAAGCTCTCATCCTTTTTCTGAGACAGCCCTGCCAATTGGACCCGGTTGGGTGCCAAGTCGCTGTTATACTTGTAGTGAGCTACAAATGCCTCTGCCAATTGCTTCCATGTCTTGATATTAATTGGCTCCAACCCCATATACCACTCTAGGGAAGGGCCTAACAAACTATCTTGAAAGAAATGCATTAGCATTCTCTCATCAGTTGAGTATGCAGACATCCTTCTGTAATAAGCCCGTACGTGCACTTTCGGACATGTGTCCCCTTTATACTTATCAAACGTAGGAGCTTTGAATTTGATTGGCACCCTCAAGCCAGGTACCAGACCCATTGCTGACATGTCTAAGCCCACAACACTTTGGTTCAGGACCCCCCTCATCTGCTCTTCTAGCATTCTGATCTTCTGGGAGTTATCCATCGGCCCTTCAAAGCCTCCGCCGGAGAAAGCGTCCTCCTGCTGATCTTCTTGCCACATACCATCCCCAGCTCCATACCCATCATATCCATTATTGCGGCCAGCTCTAATCTGATTCATCACCGGACCTCGGCCTCTGTTGCCGTACCCTTGAACACCTCCAGCAGGCCCAAAAGCCATTAACCCAGCGCCGTTTCCATTTCCGAAACCTCTGTAACCCTGATTGGCCACACCATAACCATCTTGCCCAAAGCCTTGAACATTGAAACCATATTTCCCAGCGTTATCGAATCCCTGATCGTTGAACCCGAATCCAGCATTGCCAAAGCCGTTGCCTCCCATATTATCACCCAAGTTGATATCACCAAGCCCAACGTTATGGACAACAGTCTCGTTCCCCACTCCGACGTTACCGTTCCCAGCAGCGGTAGCGTTGTTGACATTAGCAGCAGGTATATTGACTACAGGTGGAGCCACTGGCGTGGGAGTGCCATCCCCATGAACAGTATCGACTCGTACAGACTGATGATCCTCGTTACCGTGACCAGCATTTCGGGCCAATAGCGGTTGTACCATGGCTTGCAAATTCTCCTGACCTTTTGCAATAGCTTTCATGGTCTGCATAAAGAGAGCTAGCTTCTCGCGCACATCTTGCATCTCGTTCTGCATTTGATCCATGATTCTTCGACAGTTGGTGCGAGTGGAATAGCGGTGCGGGTGCTGATCTGCAATCCTGAAAGTACCTGATACAGAGCAGGAAATAAGACACCATCCAAAGATTACCTGTAATGCAATATGAATATGAATGCAATGCAATGTGTGTCTGTGCGTTAGGGAATTCATTCCCCGATTCTAGTGTGAAGGTGCCGGTGCAAGCAATACAAAGATCGGAGTTGAATCACAGAAAGCCTCATATATTGCAGAGAAACCAATAAGCCAAGAATACAATGTCACTGAAGGCATGACCTCAACCAACAATCCTGGTGATGGTCAGCACTATGCAAATAAAGCATACAAGTTACTACATGAAATGATCAAACACTCCCATAAGTCTGGTATTCTTCTAGCAACTTCTTGGTCTCTGGATGACTTGGTCGAGCAAGCAGCCCTTCAACAAGTTGGTTTCTTCTCTTAAGAACACTTCGCACGTCTTCAGCAGTTTCCTCCCATGCCCCTTCTCCGAAGCGATCCTCTAGTTTACGCTTCTGAGACACAGCTTCATTTCTGCCTTTGATGGCCTTGTTTAGTGCATTCTGGAGACTATACCGGGTCATCACTTCTTCTTCGCACTTCTTGATGCTGGACTTCAACTGTTCTTCGAGGTCAGAAATTTGTTGCTTCAACTTATCTTCCCTCTTCTTATTGTTGGTGAGCGTGGCATTCCAGGTCTTATTGCAAGAAGAGATCTCTCGGTGAGCGATGTCAAGTGCTTTCTTCTTGGATTCAAGCATGTCATGGGAGCTTCTGAACTCTTGCCCCAGACGTTCGCGCTTCTTCCTCTCCTCAGTCAACTCAGCCCCTAATCTGTTCATTAGCTCAATTTGCTGTTGGAAAGCATGCACGGCCTTGTTTTTCTCACTGCGTATCTGGGCTAGCTCTTGCTCTAACCCTTCGTTGATCTTCATCAAGGCTTCTTTTTCTTTCACAACCTGCTCGTAGGCCTCCCTAGAAACAGTAGTGGGCTCTGCTACCGGAATGGGAACAAGGATTGGTGAATCTGGAAATGGCATCCGCAACTGACTTGCTCTCTCCTGGATCCATGCCCTGTAAGGTGCATAGGCCTGACAGTCATTCTTCCCTAACAGCGGCTTCCCTCTTCGGTTAATACGCGTCCAGGCGTGCTGCAACTTGGCTGATAACTCCCCCTTCAAATCACCGGTGAAGTACAGAGATTCCTGTACTTCTTCCTCCTTTGGCGGGCTCTTCAGCGCATATCCGAACTGACGGACCAACAAGGATGGGTTGTAATTGATACACCCTTTTCTTCCTATCAACGGCACATTAGGGTACCCGGAACAACTGAATACAAGCTCAGATCCTAGCAGGTCTCTATCAAACCATTCGACGTCTTCGGAAGATAACCTCATCAGGCGCTCTGACCAGCTGGCTGTGGTTGCACTTTCCACAAAAGATCCCTTCATGGGAAGATGACTCTTGAACCACATATTCAACAAAGGAGCACAGCAGTAAACAACCTTCCCCCTTCTGTTTTCGTTCTTGTAGTGCAGGGAGTGGTAGAAGTCTCCGATCAATGTTGGCACTGGATTTCCGGCAGCAAATAGATGGAAAGCGTCCAAGTCTACGAAATTGGGCAAGTTAGGGAATAGCACAATCCCATAAATGCATAGAGCCAAAATAGCATTGAAAACCACCCAACATCCGCTCTTAGCATACTCCTGAGCCTTGCCAACCAGGAAGTCCAGAGAGAACCCTGAAACCCCAAGCCAAGAAGTCACTAACAGTTCTGCAGCGTCCATATGCAAGGCTTTGGCTAAGTCCTCCAACTTGGGCTCAGCAGCAGAGTGAATAAAGGGAACCGTGTTCTGCACGGGTAACTCAGTAAACTCCACATACTCTTCAATGGTAGGCCCCAGAATGAAGTCAGTAAACGTGAAACATCGCAATGTCGGGTCGTAGAACTGCATCAAGGTGTACAGCCCGTTCATCTCATCAGCAGTGGGCTTGCAGACTAATCTCAGTAACCTCCCATGACTCATTCTGAAGCTTCTCCTAACCTCCTCATCAGCAAGAGATATCAGACCAAGCAAAGGAGTAATATCAGGTGTCGGCAGCTTATACGCAACTGTCTTCCTTAAACCAGCCATAATCAATACTCAGAAGTCTGGGCACTAGAATCGGAGGATATGCAAATGCACCTGCAGCACAGACACACGTTAATGGGGTGCAATGATAATGGGTATGCAACAATGCAATGCAAGTAACATGCAACAGGGGCCAAATGCCGTAGCTGAATAGCCTGAACCATATCAAGAGGTCTCAGATAGGCTCTATAGAAGTCCTCAAACCTTGGTCTCAAATAGACCTAAAACAAAGCTCCGACAATGGTCTCTGACAGACCTCAAACCATAACTCTAACCGGTCTCTGGTAGACCTCAAATCATATCTCCAACTGGTCTCTGACAGACCTCAGAACCCTCCAACTGGTCTCTGACAAACCTCAGAACTCTCCAACTGGTCTCTGACAGACCTCAGAACTCTCCATAAATACCCAGGATCTCTGATCAAGAAATAACCGGTATCTGAAGGTCTAGTTACCTGCATAACCCCAAACCCTCTCACAGGTGGATGTCCTAGTAACTGACAAAGGTATGGCATCTTATGCGGTCGTCGGCATCACAGACTTTCAAAGTTGATGATACGATTCCTAGAAGGAGTGGCATCATCAGATCCTGAAGAGGCCTCACTTAGCCAACTTCCAAATGATCGGTCCCCAGAGTCGACAATTTAGCTGACCAACAACCCCTTCGACCCAAAGGGTAGAAAAAGAAGCCAACCAGAAGAACCTCGTCCGAGTGTAGATTTCATGAGACATTAATGCAAGCAAAGTCGGCACGCGCCCACTACTTTCTACTCTAATTCTAGGTGCACTCAAGCCCAGGTCTGGCTTATCTCTCAATCATAGAACCACCCATCACACCCCAATACAGCAATAATAATCAATATATATAATGCTGAAAATAAAGGTCAGAAATATAAATCCATACAAAATCCTCGACGGGAAAACAAGCGTTAGGATTGACTCTCTTAAGGAACGTTGGATCCCAAATGCATAAGAACTATCACAGTCCTTAGCAGCCAGGGGACGTTGGGTCCCCAGCAGAGTCGCCAGCTGTCGCTACTGCGAAAATCGGCGCCGGCTGAACATAAGAGTCGCCACCGTGCGTTATTTATCCCACGGGAGGGAAAGGAAACGCTCAGAGTAAACCTCGCACAACACGGGAAAGGTATGGTCGTCGCAACCAAAACCTGGATTCGGGAGTCGGTTATGCAAGGGGAAGGTATTAGCACCCCTCACGTCCGTCGTACTCGACGGGATCCACGCTTGCTTTCGGGTATGGATTGTTATTCTATCTAAACTAAAGGTTAAGGGTTAAAAGAAAATAAACTGAAAATAAAATGACTCGGCAAAGTATCGCACTTTATGCCTACGTATTCCCATCTGGTACGAGAAATCAGAGTCAACGTAGTTCGCCTACCTACGGGAAAGGAGGGGAAGGTTGCTCGCTAGGATATCGCATCCTATGCCTACGTACTTTCATACAGCATGAAAGATCAGAGCAAACGTAGTTCGGGCCACGTACGACACAAGTCTGTCTTGATTGATTTTATTCCTTCTGAAAGAGGGTTTTCTGATTAGCAGTCCAAGCGGACAAAAATGACGTCTTGATGAGTTCACATTCTTTTACGGAAGAAGTGTCTTTTATTGTGTTTGAAATCTTATTTGTATTTTTCTGTTTGTTTTGAGAAAGAAGAGAATGAACTCTAACCTACGGTTGCGAAGGGAATCAAACTAACCTAATGTTATCATGCATGGGTTAAGACCTAGGGTCTATCATGCTCCTCTCTTGCGCAGAGAGAAACAGAGATCCTAAGGGAATAGACGGAAACAGAAACAATATCAGATATATACAGTAAAGCAATAAAATGCATGGATGCAGCAATACAAGCGAGGCAAGGGAGTCCCACTCAACCTCGAACCTAGAAAACAATAGGCAAAAGTGAACAGCATTCACTTTCAACCCAACAGGGTAAACAGCAAATAATGCAGTCAGGAAAACCAATCAATACATCAGAAATGAAATACAGCAGAAAAATAAACAGCATCAGCAACTCTGAAACAACCTCTGACTTCAAGCTTCAGCAAGCATCAATCTCCATCTCCACAGCCTTCAAGCAAGGTCTTGATCATCAATCTTCCATCTGCAATTGCTTTTCTTCCAGTCTCAATCTCCAAGAGGAACATCAGTCAACAAGATGAAGTGAATGAATGTTAGACAGTCAATTACCTACCAAGGGTGGTTCATTAACTGTTAACATTAAACAGACAGTTTTCTCTCAAAAGTTCTATCTTTCAAATACATTCACTGATCCTTCCAAAGGAAGGAGGTGGATATTTGAAAGAGACTTTGAATCCTAGAGAAAGGATGGATGCAGACAAAGCATTCCATGTTTGAGAAACAAGCTTTCTAATCTAGAGCTCTGCCTAGCTCCTAAACCCTAGTCTCCTCAACAGCTGCTAGCAAGAATCTCCTCTTCAACTCTGGAAGTTGGTCTTCAAGCTCTAGATCTCCAATGGCTTCATCATCACAAGCCTCCAGCTCTCCCAATCCCCAAGCAAT
The DNA here is from genome assembly GCA_963859935.3 of Lathyrus sativus. Classification (NCBI taxonomy): domain Eukaryota; kingdom Viridiplantae; phylum Streptophyta; class Magnoliopsida; order Fabales; family Fabaceae; genus Lathyrus; species Lathyrus sativus. Next base: position 655,349,999 of record OZ012741.1, on the reverse strand, counting down.
CCCAATACCCATACAGACAAACAATAATCCCCAGAGGGCACACCACATCAATCAATCAAATACAGACAGTATTATACCAATAGCAGTAGGGGAATCCTAGTGATTTCTAAGGGATCTAATAACTACCCATAGTCCCTATAGCCCCATATCTAAAATATTCAATCTCTAAATCCTAAGGGAAATGATTCAATTCTCCTAAGTCATCACTTAAACCCTAATTTTGTTCATGTTGTTCTCACCTAAACTAAACACCTAAAATTAAGTCCTAAAAATGGGAACTAAATTGTATATACAAGCTAATCTTGTCTGCTAATCAACCTAAAAAGAATGGGTGAAAAATATTAAAGCAACTATTAGAACAAAAATTAACAAAATCATGTACTAAACAAAATATTATTCACACCTAATTAAAAGGAAAATATGCCAAAAATATAAAAATAAAATGAAATATTAAATTTTTTATGTGATATTTTTCTTGACAAAAGTATGAATAAATTGCAAAAAGAATCAATTAAAATCATGCATTTTTCTATTTTTTATGAATTTTCAAAGAAATGGAATGAATTAAGAAAAATAAAATGAATTAATTGAAAAAGGGGTGCAGCAAGCAATTGGAATCAGTTGAAATTAAGAGATGGGCCCAGACTGGGGGGCGCGCATAGCAAGCGCGTCTGGGCCCAGTTCAAACAAAAAATATAATAAAAATTAAAAAAACTCTGAACGGTGCCAATAGCAAGGTTTCCAGTTAAATTGGGATTGGGATTGGGATTGGTTTGAGGGGGTGTTATTAGCAAGCAACATTTGAGCCTAGTCAGAAAGACTTAATGAAACGGGGCGTTTCATAGTTTAAATTCTCCCTCTGTTTTCCTTTTAAACCACGGCCGTTGGATGAAGAGCCAAGTCAAGGTCAATCTCAAAATCATGTGGTTCAAACGTTGTCTTCAACCTTGAGCCAAACCCTAACTCTGAAAAACCCTAACCATGCAAGCACCTTCCATTGTTCTGTTCTCTCTCATCTCTCCATGGATGCCCTCGATCCAAAGAGCAAAGTTGCTCTAAATTCCTCCCTCTACACAGCCATAACCATAACTCCTCCTAAAACTCAAGCAATAAGGGAACCCGAAAGGTATAACAGATGGAATCCACCATTAACACCTGATATCAACTGCTTCAATTCTTTCTAATTCTTGTCCTAAACTCATCTACACCTTATGCTGATCTCAACATGCTATTCCATCAAGATTTTCGTGCATTAAATCATGAGTTACCAGCCCTACCAGATCTTGCACTCCATGACCAAACTTCATGAAAGCTCTCCAAACTCACCAAACTAAGTCCTCTATCCTACCTTAACAATTCTATGCTATCAAAACCTAATAACTCTAACTAAAGCATGCAATTCGAATAGAAATCCAACCTGGTGCAATTGATGAAAACAACTGCTAAAACCTCTTGATCCAATGATTGAAATGATTGAAAACTGATCAATGAACTTGATGATGACTTCTGTATGCAACAAATATGACTCCAAAGCTTTGAATCTCTCAATTCCAAAATTTGTGCTTCTTGAATGGTGAACTTGCACAGCTCGAATCCACCTCAATTCTACCAAATGATTGTATGAATTCTGATCTAGGGATGATGATGATGAATACCAGATCAAGAATGGGGAAAATTGATGAGAATTTGGAAGAGTTTGAATTGATTTTGCAAGTGGGAGAAAATGTATGAAACTTGTGGTTTTGAGTAAATGAGATCACCAACCATGGCATGAACCCTCTCATATCAATATATAGGTGAGGTTAGAAACTCCTAGAAGCTTGGAGAAGCTTCCCTTGCACTCTTTCCTTTGGATTTGGCTTATGTATCTTCCATTACAAGTAACCATGAATAACTTCCAAAATGTGAAACAAGCTCAAAATTCTACTTTATCCAATGTTCTCAAAATGATCTTTCCATTCAAAATGACCTATAATTTCACCTCATTTGGCCAAGATATGAAAAATCTCATTTTTTAAGTCATTTTTATTCATTAAATCCAACAATTTTGAAACCTTGTGCTATGAATCTTTCCAATCTCTCATGGTCACTTTTCTAGACTCAAAATGTCATTTGGAACAAGTTTGGTGTTGTAAAGTTTTCCATTTGAAGCTTCCTTGTATGAGTTTTGGGCATAGGCTTGAAATGACCTGTAATTCTCAGATGACCAAAATACCCTTTTCTTGCCAAGACCATAAGTAGAGTTCCACAAATCATATGAAGGCATACTATACCATTATAGAAAGCTAAGACAATGAGGAACAATTCTTGTGTTGACCAGAAATTCATTTGAAATCTCCTTGAGGGGTAAAAATAGCTTGGAAGTCAAGTCACTTTCACAGACAAAATTTCAGATACCTCAGGTGACCTGTAACTTGCAAGGACCATAACTTGAGTTCTATAAATCTCCTTAATGTCTTCCACCACTAAAATTAAAGGTCTTGAGATCCTCTATAAGTTTCATGTTGACCAAGGATCCATTTGAAGCTTGAATTTTGACTTATCTTGCTTGGAAATTTGACCTAAACTAGGGGATTTTACACAGAAACCCTAATTTAGAAACTCCTCTCCTCCTTGATTTCTCTTGATTTCTTCTTAGCATACCACCATATCCTCTTCTACATGTCAAATGATGAACCCCACATCTCTCCAATAGCCCTTAATGCCTTTTCAATCAGTCAATTGACCTAGAGTTGACCCAGGGTTGACCCAGATGAAACCCTAGTTGGCTGCCTTCAACTGCAATGCTTGTGACTATACCAATGACTTGTCTCCTTCTCCAAATGACTTTCTAAGTCTCCCATGATGTCTAGATACTCCCCATGCTCCATCCACAGCTCACAATTTACTTGTTGATCCTCAGACACCCTCAGATAGGAGCTAGATGCAATGCTTGATCCATTGACTTCTCCAACTTTCAAATTCTTTTCTGATGACTTGAATGAGATTGAATCAGGATAATAACCTCTTGATAAGCCTATAGAGATGAGAATAATTATTGGTCCCCTGTTGGATGACTTGCTATGCTTATGCTATGCAGATGGTTAGACTATGTGCATGACCTTATATGCAAATGTTAATGATATTGAAACATAAACCAAGTGAATAAGGTTGAGCAAATTTTAGGGTGCAACAACTAGCTACCTTAAAGAATTTGCTATGTAGTTCAATACTTCCATCATTGTCAATTGGAGAAGGCGTTTCGTCCGCAACTAACCGTGGATCATCCCCTAAAGGTTCTCTCTTTCTGCAAGATGATTAATTTGAAAGTAATCGTGAGTTCACATTGCCTTGTCTATTCTGGTTCCTTCTTGTAGGTCATGATGCCCCATTTACTTGTTGTTGGCGTAGGTACAAGCTGAGTTGCTGTTTGAACCCCGTGCTTCAAATTGTGCCTGCTACTGAGATTTAAGTAATCCCTGATGACGATTTGGGAGTTAGTCGAAAGGGTAGAAGCTGGTGCTATTGCTGAGGGTGCAGAAGGGAATCTCTTGAAGTCAATGAAGACTGAAGCTTTTCCGATTGATTGAACGCTTGAGATTTCGTGTGAGTATTCTGCTTGAGATTCCATATCCATCACTCTGCACGACTGGTTTCTTATTCTGATCAAAGTGTTGATGTACGTGTTTAGGGGAGTTAGTGTAAGTTGAGGCGTAGCCCTCGGAAGTGCCTGGCATAGGTTACTATAGCTTACATTTGGAGCGCAGTTTTCTGGCTTTGACCCGGTACTCTCAATGCTTGTACTTGTGAATCCTGGGCTCAACAAGTGTCGCAGCTCTCTAACAAGTGATGCGTTGTGCTCTACCATGCTCTCTTTCTGAAGTTAGGTGGTTACTTTTCGTGAACTTCATTATTTGCTTGAGGTAATGGATATGTAGAAAATGTTGCTGCCCTATTGTAGTAATGGTTGTTGAAATCTGAGATGGCAGTTTGGCAATTGCAAGAGTTTCAAGCATTGCCTTCTAACATGAAGTGTTGATTCTTGCATTGTTTTCTTGATTACACGATCCATTTATTGATGAGAATATGATTATAATGACTGCTGGTGCACTGGTCTGGGCATCTTTACGGGGTTTTAATAGTTTGTTTGCTTTGTGAATTGTCTTATGCAGGAAAACGAGGGCGTCGTCGAATGGAGCTGGAATTGTGCTTTGACATGTCTTGTAGGTAAGGCTTTATGGATCACAGGGTGGTGTGCTGTTAAGTAAAGCTGGCTAGGGGTTTCAATGTTGCTGACAACATCATTCTCGTCAAAAGGACAATTTCGATCGAAAGGTAGCAGACTTGACCTCCTTTATGTCAGAGTAAAAGCTAGGGGTAGAAAACTTTGCTCACAAATTCTGGTTCTGTAAATTCAGGAAGCTATGCTCGAAACTGTTACACCGGCGATGCCGTTCGGAGCAATTCTGCCAAGGGTCGTGCTGCAGAGTTCTACTACTATTTTCAAAATCATGATTGAAGCTTAACCTTGAATTTGCGTTTGATTTCTTCCATGTGCGTGGTATCTTCTCAGAGGGCTTTTAGGAACGTATCACCGCTTGTTAATATTCCAAGAGATCACGCCTACTCTTACGTTTCGATCCTTCTACTACGGGTGAAAAAACGCAACAGTTCTTCCGTAAAAAAAAGGAGGTCTGCTGGAATCTCACGCCTAACAATATCATTGGAGTTTTCTCGAAAGTTTGAGTTTGGATCCTCGTTCGTAAACTCGCAGCATGCTTTCACTGTAATAAAATTCTGCATTCATAAGTGTAATAGATATATGAGTTTCAATTCCCACTCTCTGTAACGTACAATTTATATTGTGATTTTTGTGCTTCAATTGGTTTCTCAAACAATGTAATGACTTGAAAACAATATAGGCTTGAAACTTGGGACAAACTCGATCATTGCAATTCTTGTAGCATAGTGTATACTCTTGATATTGATAACAAATTGATGTAGTATGAGCTTTGCAAAAGCCAACAAGCTGTATCAAAAGTAGTTTGATACGTCGTGCATTCGGCCACTACGTGGGGAGTCTTGGGTAAAATACCATAGTAATGTTTGACTTCGGGTGATTTGATAAGCATAACTCCGGCTGTTGCCTTTTTAAGTACTCAAAAAAAATATAAGATATCTTCCAAGCTCAACGTGAATTAACCTTTGATAAACAAAAGCCAAGAGTTTTAACCCATCTTGGGTGAGTTTGAACAAAGGAAAAGTTTTTTTGACTCAAACTCCGCATTCAACTTTTAAAACCTTTGGTCCACGACACCCAATCTCAGAAATTCAAACTATAAGTTCGTGCCTATAAAAGGGAATGTTCTGAAAAAACCTCGATGATTAATGGAGTTGAAATACGAAGGGGTTTGGCGAGATCTCAACATAATAGGTCCACTGTTGACCAAATATGAACTCCTGTACGAACGAAGGGCAATCCAAATGACGCGACCCTTAAAACAGAATTCCCAGGTTGCGTCGTAGTGGTAATAGACACACCTAAAAGAAAATAAAGATAAAAAAACAACAAAAGAAAATAAAGATAAAAAAACAACAAAAGAAAAAAAGGGAAGGTGGAATCTTAAAGTCAAAAATTTGGGCGTGACACTGGCGAACTTGCCAGCGAAGACCACTGGGATTTATTCTGGAATTACTCGCTAGCGCACTTGCCTGGCGAACCTTCGCCACACTTATTCTCCTGGTGAACTTGCCAACGAAGACAGGGTGTTTGGTTCTGACTTGATTCGCTACCGTTCGCTGGGCTTCGCCTGGCGAAGCCTCGTAGCCATTCGCCTGGCGAACCTGCGAGATCAGAACTTCCATGGATGTTCAAAAGCCCAAACCTCACAAAACCAACCGATTTAATCCAAATCAGTTCCAGTAGCACAGCCCACTCATCACCCGACTATACTACACCGCCTATTCCAAATTCTAACCGATAAAACTCAGATTCTACCGATTAAATCCACTTCCGACCTAAAATGGAAAAATGTAGGAAACCCCCAACAAATCCAAATACACACATACATAATCATACATATTGATTAAGATAGTAAGATTTCACACCCTTACCTCGATTAATCGGAAGCTAGAAGTCATTCTTGAGCTTTTCCGAGCTTTTCCTTCTTTTTCCTTCTACTTTCTCTTCTTCCTCCACTTTCCTTTCATGTTTTCTATTATCCATTGTCGTTCCTCTTCCCCCATATATATATGTTCTGCCTTCCTATTTCTCTCCAATTATATTTCTTTTCTTAAAATAGTTGTCAATTCATTTTCTCATAACATATCTCATCTTGATATTGGTTAGAAAACATATGATAAATCCTCATGATTCTACCAAATAGAATAAATCAGTTAAATCCAATAATTCACTTTAAACCATACAAACCAACTAACTAGTACAATTAATCAGTTATTAAAAATCAGGTTGTTACAACTCTCCCCCACTTTAGGAATTTTCGTCCTCGAAAATATTACCCGGTTCAAATCCAACTTTCTCTAGTTGATCCTCCGAAATACCTTTACCAAGACAATCCCTTCTCTTAAAGTCGTCTCAAAAGTCAAATCCTCTCTCACTCATGCAATTCCTCAGCTTAGACACATGAACACATCATGCAATTTCTCCTAGTGACAGCGGTAAAACAATCTAACATGCTATTTTCCCACGCTTCCGCTGCGCTACTCTGATACAGATTCAACAAGACACAGTTTGCTTCCGAGACCTCAAGCTTGATTAATACCAGTTACTATCGTAACTCTCAAAACACGTCCTCTCTTGGATCCTCTAATCTTTTCAGTCGTCTCTTGCACAATCCCAAGTCCGAGTACAACACTCTTGCCAGACACATATCAACACAAAGGAGTCCTACACCTCCTTCTTACCCATCTTGATCCAACACACGAGCTCTCAACAAATCCTCTACATACTGGATAACTCCTTTTTTCTGCCCATCCGTTCAAGGATGCTAGACAAAGTTCAACTTCAACATGGCACCCAAAACGTCTGCAAACTCTTCCAAAATCTCAATAAAAACACAGGTTTCCATCTGAAACGATATTAGACGGTATCACATACTACTCAGAATTACTCGACAATTGCATCAGGCCAACAGTCTCTGATGTTCACACTTCAATGTTCAACAAGTCTAATCAGCATATACAACCACAACCACTTCTCTCTCCATTCGTGGCCACCAAAATAATTCTTTCAAGGTACTCTCATCCAATCCACACTATTCGGACACATAGACTCTATCACAACATCTCGTGTCACCATTTCCCTAAATTCGAAAATCAATCCTTCGACTTCAACCTACTAAACATCAATCAATCTATTAACTCCAATTAGAATTCCAACCTTCTCGAATCCCATCGAGAATACCAATAATCAGTCTCATCATACAAAGCTCAACTCCATACGAAGTCCTTATTATTTCCTCTGCATCTTATGCAATTTTCTCAAACCAAATAAATACCTTAAGCCCTTAAGATCATTAACCATCTCGAATCCCAACTAAACAATTGAGGCTCCCAAACTCCGGTACAAACACACAACAGCAACCAACCCTAAGTCACTTGTCAGATATTTCCTCTTGTACTTTTAATTGCACATTTAACGTATCTCCCAATCATATCACCAAAGCATCACACAACACAACAAATAGTCCTGTCGGATTCAACAAAACCAACACACAAGCTGTTGACAGCTTTTTCCAAAATTCTTTGAACTTTCTTCATAGTGACATAACACTACTTCCTCTCTAATACTGATAACTCAAACTCCCGATATGCAACATGATCCTCTATATTCTTCTAATACATCAAAACACCATTGGTTGCACAACCCTTGGCTTACCAACTCAAGTGTGGAAAATTCCACTCCAAACGGACACGCAGTTGTAAACCTATGGCAAAAACACGAATCACACTTATCACAACATCCAAACATATTACATCAATAATTACTCAATTCCATGTCACTACCTCCTCGTTACATAGAGCACTGTAATGACTTCCCACGCCCCTAACCTTGCGTCATTCCAAATTACGGTCCTCCCATTACTACAAGGTCGTAGAAACAACATTCTGCACTTAGAAGGCCATTCAATACATCTTCAGCTTCTCGAAATGGTTGAAGATTTAACCATACCAATCTTGTGTCCCGTATCTTACTTCCTTTAGTAATCTCCAGAAGTCACCATTCCACTGTTTATATACTTAGCCTCGGAGTCTATTGTCGTAACACCCACACCAAACGCGAGTCTCAACTACTTGATTAATTTAAATCCTTGACCATCCAAACGCACATACAACATGGGTTCTCCATCTCGGATCAGTTCCCGAAATTAAGTCTTTCACAACCCCACTTCACATCCTGGCCCTGTAACACTTATCTTGTCAGGATAATTTCCAGACATCCATAACTAATCGGGAATTTCCAACTTCCCACTTTCATTAGCACTCAAGATTTCATCAAAATTCAACATCTCGACACTGTCTTGTGTCGACTTCTCAGAACAATCCTTAAGCACTTGGCTTCACTCCAAACAATTCACTGCACACACCATCTAAGCTCACAAGACACGTCTATCCCATCGAACATAATCCTAACTACTATCAACAAGAGATTAAGGGTGATTAGTTCCTCAATTTGTCAACAGACAGACGGAAATCATGATGGAGTATAAACCATCTTTACCAAACTATAATAGCGTTTAACAACACACTGAGCTACAATTCCTTTCTTGCAGCATCCTGGAGAATCACAAGCTTCTCCCCCACTTCGATCATTCCCACTTCTGCAGACAAGGTTAACCACGAACATGTATCGGCAGTGTTTCACACACCTGTCGCGTACAAGGGAACAACCAACAAACACAACTTGGCCGGACGGACCGACCTGCTCTGATACCACTTAATGTAACACCCCCTTTCTATACCCCCAAATAACACAATTAAATCATTTAGGTACGAATTAAAAATTCCATCAGAGTATATTTATTTCATGGTATAAAAGAAGTGCGTCACATTACTCACGAAACGACCACATGAATATTAATGTTTATAAAGAAATAATTCAAAAGGGGTAAATCTCAACTAAAAAGAATAAACACATGGTTCTTAAAATATTCATGTTTTCTGCTAAAGCGGAAGACTAAAACATTGAATTACTTAAGACATGATAAAATACAAGTACATGTCATTAGGTTGTTCGCAACACCAATCACAGTTTACCAAACATCATCAACTATTACATATATATAATGTATCACGAAGATACTCTACAACTCTAGCTACCTGACGTTACATATCAGAGTGACCGACTCAAGAGAAAAGGAGCTATACTCCAAAATACACCTCCAGCAATCCTAATCTGCAATGCCTCATAGAGCATCATAAAACAGCAGAAGGGTGAGAAATATTACCATAATAACAATGCATATAATTATGTATATAACAATCATAAAATACATATATGCCACATTTCTCAATCAATTCACACACTCACCACTCCCACATCAACATATCGTGTATATACATATACATTATGTTTCATTTACCGCAATTCGCATTAATTCACAAAACATACACATTAACTCAATAAACGCACACTACATGTTTACTCCATTTCTAATTCACATAAACATCTACATTCATGTTTATTTCACCAATGCATCATATGAAGATGACAACATGAAACTCATAGAGACCGACACACAACTCTATGCAGATGCAAATGCGGTACCAACTCATTTCAGCAGGTTCAATTGAAGAACCAAAAATAACCATCGCTCACACCCACAAGGGCACACGAGGTTCTGCAGATTCTCCGAGGAACCAATATAACCATCGCAACATACGAGGTTCTGCAAATCCTCCGAGGGATCAATAAATGACCATCGCTCACACCCTACAAGGGCACACGAGGTTCTGCAGATTCTCCGAGGAATCAATATAACCATCGCAACATACGAGGTTCTACAAATCCTCCGAGGGATCAATAAATAACCATCGCTCACACCCCACAAGGGCACACGAGGTTCTGCAGATTCTCCGAGGAATCAATATAACCATCGTAACATACGAGATTCTGCAAATCCTCAGAGGGATTAATAAATAACCATCGCTCACACCCCACAAGGGCACACGAGGTTCTGCAGATTCTCCGAGGAATCAATATAACCATCACAACATATGAGGTTCCGCAAATCCTCTGAGGGATCAATAAATAACCATCGCTCACACCCCACAAGGACACACAAGGTTCTGCAGATTCTCCGAGGAATCAGACACACAAGAATGCATACCATGATGCTTCATATGCAACATGACTCATGACACTCTTGAAATGCACACATGTTTACAAACATACTCATGCATTCATCATGTTAATCGCATACATTCATTATGCACTCACAATATTTAAACATGGTTCACATTTACAATCATCATACATCACATACGAGCAATATGCACTTGCAAATATCGTGCCAAACGGCAATAGACTCAATCACATCCATCATGCATTTTCAATCAATTTAAACAATGTGTCACATGTGCCAAAAGGCCACATATTCACAATCAATTCATAATCTAGGATTCACGCCATACGGCTACCCACAGCACACATAACAACATATAATTAGTCATCTCAGACAAGGAATGATCGCAACCAAACCACACAATCAATCCACGAATGGAAAGCACAAGAAAAGAAAACATGCTGCTTAGTTCGCTAACCTTCGCCTGGCGAACCTTCGCTACCCGTTCGCCTGGCGAACTTGCCAGCGAAGACCACTGGGATTTATTCTGGAATTACTCGCTAGCACACTCGCCTGGCGAACCTTCGCCACACTCATTCGCCTGGAGAACTTGCCAACAAAGACAGGGTGTTTGGTTCTGACTTGATTCGCTACCGTTCGCTGGGCTTCGCCTGGCGAAGCCTTGTTGCCATTCGCCTGGCGAACCTGCGAGATCAGAACTTCCATGGCTGCTCAAAAGCCCAAACCTCACAAAACCAACCGATTTAATCCAAATCAGTTCCAGTAGCACAGCCCACTCATCACCCGATTATACTACACCGCCTATTCCAAATTCTAACCGATAAAACTCAGTTTCTACCGATTAAATCCACTTCTGACCTAAAATGGAAAAATGTAGGAAACCCCCAACAAATCCAAACACACACATACATAATCATACATATTGATTAAGATAGTAAAATTTCACACCCTTCCCTCGATTAATCGGAAGCTAGAAGTCGTTCTTGAGCTTTTCCGAGCTTTTCCTTCTTTTTCCTTCTACTTTCTCTTCTTCCTCCACTTTCCTTTCATGTTTTCTATTATCCATTGTCGTTCCTCTTCCCCCATATATATATATATATATATATATATATATATATGTCCTGCCTTCCTATTTCTCTCCAATTATATTTCTTCTCTTAAAATATTTGTCAATTCATTTTCTCATAAAATATCTCATCTTGACATTGGTTAGAAAACATCTGATAAATCCTCATGATTCTACTGTCGCTTGCGCGAAAATAAGGTGCCGGCATGACAGAAGAGTCGCCACCTTTCGTTATTTATCCCTCAGAGCGGGAAAGGAAACGATCGGAAAAACCTGACGAATAAGGGTAAGACAAGGTCATCGCAACCATTGTCTGGGTTCGGGAGTCGGTTACACAAGGGGAAGGTATTAGCACCCCTCACGTCCGTCGTACTCGACGGGATCCACGCTTGTTTGTTTACTTGGAAGGGTTGGTTTTATTCTATCTACCTATCAAGGCTGGCTGAAAAAGAAAAGAAAAATGACTCGGCAAAGCGTCGCGCTTTATGCCTACGTATTCTCATCAGAGAATGAGAAATCAGAGTCAGCGTAGTTCGGCCTACGAAGGGTTATGGGGGAAGGTAGCTCGCCAAGACATCGTCATCCTGTGCCTACGTACTCTCAACAGGCATGAGAGATCAGAGCTCACGTAGTTCGGGAAACTACGGTTTATTTCCTGAAAGAAGTGTTTTTATTATATTTGCGATTTCAACCGCACTAGAGACTATGACCTGAGAGTGAATGTGTCGCATGTCACCCAAAGGGTACCATACTAAACATCCAATCTCAGATAGCTTAAGACTCGTAGCGTACGAGAGAAACCATTCATGATTACTGTATCTTAAACTGTTTTGAGATGAGAAGAGAACAGGCCCAACTAGGAGGGAGACTATCAAGTCCTACTGTTATCATGCCATGGATTCATCCTATGGTTGAGGTTTGAACAGGGAACTCCTAGAAGTTGTAATGCATAGGTTTCAACCTAAAGTTCTATCATCAATTCCTTATCAAAGGAAATGAGAGTCCTAAGGGATCATGTCAATGATACACCAAACAGACAAAGCATCAGCTTAACAGTAAAATGCATGCAATGCAAGTGAGGGAGGAAATGTGTGTGGGGCTTCAGCCTCCACAAGCTCGTCTCGACCTCAAGCCAGTCATGAAGTAACAGTAATCATATCGAAAAATAAACAACATGCTATCAAGCAATAACCAGTAAACTGCAGTCATACAGATAAAAGAAATGGGAATGCCATCAGGCAAACAAAACACATGCTTGAGAAAGAAATTATCTACATCTACTCTCTGATCCTAATCCTAAAAACCTGATCAAATCTAAGCAAAGCCCTAAAGCAAAACCCTACAAGAGAAATCAATCCCAGTCTTTAAGCTTCAAAACAAGCTTACCAAAGAAAGGGAGCTAAGTACGCAGACTCATAGTGTCTTCCTCAAGAAAGCACTAGGAGGCTTATACTCAGGAATCATATCCTATGTGGCTCAACCACTGTGATCAGTTTACATTACTCCTCAGGAGAAATTAAACTCACAAGCAGGCTCCAACATCACTGGATATTTAGGAAATCCTACCTGAACTAGTGGAACTAAGTGAATAGACCCATAGGACCTTCCTCAGGAAAGTACCAAGAGGCTTCCACTTAGGAGTTGTATCCCATGTGGCTCAACAACTGTGATCAGTTTACATTCCTCCTCAGGAGAAATTAAACTCACAAGTTGGCTCCAACATCATTGGATACTTAAGAAATCCTAGATGAACTAATGGAACTAAGTGAATAGACCCATAGGACCTTCCTCAGGAAAGTACCAGGAGGCTTATACTTAGGAGTTGTATCCCATGTGGCTCAACAACTGTGATCAGTTTACATTCCTCCTCAGGAGAAATTAAACTCACAAGTTGGCTCCAACATCATTGGATACTTAAGAAAGAGGTGAGAAGAAAGCATGAAAGTCATTCATAGTGCCTTCCTCAGGAAAGTACCATGAACTTCCCTCAAACTTCAGGATCTCAAACCTCACAGACAGGGAACAAGCTCCCAGCTCTGGGTCTCTGAGTCTTGATCTACAATCATCTCCTTCATCATGCTCTTCAACAAGATCTTCAAAACAAACTAAGCCCCACAACAAATTCCTCAGAATAAACCCCAGGGGCAGACAAATAACCACATAACAGTCAATACCATCAGTCAACTTCAGAAAATACCTAAAAAAACTACAACAAGGGGGAAAAATCTAACAATTATTCACAAGGGTCTATAACATCTACCCATATCATCCCTATATACCCCTACCCAAAGATCAAATCAAAACTCTCCACAGAAAATGAATTATTTCACCTATGCATAACCTAAACCCTAATTAGGATACCCTAATGCTAACCTAATTAAACTAATCAAATTTTAATCTAAAAATCAAGAACTAAATCCTATGGGGAACTATGATTCAATATCTAATCACACCAAAAAGAATGAATTAAAAATCATAAGGGAAGGTCCTAAAAGAAATTCTACAAAATGAGGTATCAAACTAAACATATTAAAAAGCTATTTAAAAGAATAATATGCTAAAAATATGAAACTAAAAATAAAGTGGAATCTTTATTTTTATTAATTTTCTAGACAAATTTATTAACCTATAGAAAAAACAAGAATTGAAAAATATTAATTTTCCCATTTTCTATGAATTTTATAAGATTTAAAAATAAAAGAAATAAAAGAAAAAGGGGAGGGGGTGTGAAAAGTAGATATGCTTAGTTGATTTTATGATGGGCTGGGAAGTGGGGAGGTGCGCGTAGCACTTTGGTTAGGCCCACATGCGCTTCAGAAAAACAATTGAAAAATTAAAAAGAAAATAGTATGAGGACGGTGTAAATAGCAAGGGTTTCTAGTTGGAAAACTGGTTGGGCCGAGTGAGGGGGGTGTGGATAGGATATTGGTCTTAAGCCCATGTTTCAGAATAAATGAAACGCGGCGTTTTAAGGACGCGCAGGCTTCCCTCTAAATTCACTTCAAATCTGGGCCGTGAGATTGGATTTTGGTCAATGGTCTTGGGCGTGATCCAAGGGCTGGGAGGTTGTCTTCAACCTCCAGCCTAGGGTTTCATGGAAAACCAGGCCTCATGCGCTGATCTTTCTCTCCCTCGTTCTCCTTCATCTCCCCATGGAATCCCTCGATATAAAAAACAAAAACACTCTCCTTTCCTCCCTGAACACGACCCTGCTTTCAGTTTCTCCTAAAACCTCCCCTAGCATCAAACCCGATAGATGTAACCCTAGGGCACCATGAAATGTCACTGTTACGCATGCTAATGGAACTTGCTCAGACTTGTACTATTGTAATCTAAACATATTGGTGATCATTCTAAACATAGAAGCTAAGGTTATCATGCCTTGAATTGGGAATTCTTGGTCAAGAAAAGAAAACTGCCATAACTCAAATCACCATTGATTGCCCTAACAGTTAGTGTACATGCTCTTCTATGCTATCCTAACACTTTTAACCTAAAAAGAACCTCTAACATGCCATAAATAAAGGTGCACGAATGAAAATGCAAACCTGCAAGATTGAAGAGAATAGCTATGGATTCTTGCACTAGAGATCTTGGCAAGCCTCAAAGATGATCCTTAGAGTGTGTTGAGCCTTCTGTTTGCAAAAGAAATGGAGAAAGAAGCTTGGATTCTTGGCTGCAATTCTGATGTGTCTTCTTGAATTGTGAAAGCTAGCTCTTCAAAATGCCATAGACAGACCTTGAAAGATGCTCTTTTCTACTCACAATACACCAAAGATTGAAGATGAATGAGAAGCCTGAACAGAAATGGAAGATTATGGATGATCCCTCAATTCCTTGCAAATGAATCAATCTCTTAATTCTCTCTATTCTCCCTCTCAATGTACCAATCTTGCCAACCTTGACCAACCTCTCATCACACTATGAGGTACTCTTTAAATAGCAATCCATGGCAGCTTCTAGAATCATCTAGAATCCACTAGAAAAGCTTGGATTTTTTCCTTTGGTGACAAGTTGAACATACCATATCTCATGAGTTAGGCCTTGTAAACTTGTGTCAAAATCTCATTACAAGAGATATTGATATCATATGTGCAAAAATCAGGCCAAACTTGCCTTGTGTAGAACCTTCCAAGGATGCCTTAAGATACAAGTTACAATTTTTCAAAGCAACCTTCATTTTTGAGCCTCAAATCAAAATTCTGTTTAAACCAATGTTTTTATAATGTTATTTGCACTCAAAATGGTATATTGGATGACCTATTTTGGATTCATAGATCTCCCAAACCAAATTTCAACTTGACTTGAATTAACTTATATGCCTTTTTTAGTTCAAATTTACCAAACTTTGTCATTCCATTCTATGAGCTCTTCCAACAACTCATGACCTCTTTTCTAGGCTTAAAATCCCATTTTGAACAACTTTTATGTTTTGAGTTTTTTCATTTGAGGCTTGGAAATAGGAGATATGGCCTTTGCTTAAAATGACCTATAACTTCCAAATGACCAAAATACCCCTGTCTTGTTCAAACCATAAGTTGAGTTCTACAAATCCTATCAAGGACTTATAGTACTCTATAGAAAGCTAAGAAGATGCTCTTCAACATTCATGTTGACCAAGAGATCATAGGAGTCATCCTACTAGGGCAAACGTTGTCTTCAAGTTGGGCGACTTTCAAGGACCCAGATTCACACACCTCAGCTGACCTGTAATTTGTCAAAACCATAACTTGAGCTCTGCAACTCCTATCAAGGACTTCTACCACTCAAATTAAAGCTAAGAACAAGCTCTACAACATTCATGTTGTGGGGAATATGAGATATCAATCACATCTTGAGCTAAAACTGCCTGGAAGATAGGGATCAAATTAGGGCTTTTTCACTGACAATCCCTGGAAACCCTAACTCAAAACTTCTCAAACTCCTCAATCATGATGAGTTGGTCTAGGAATCATCCTCATAACATCTCCATACATCATTCCATGATCTCATGGCCTTTGGATTAGGTCTCATCCTTCCCCAAATCTTCAGCTGATCTAGGGTTGACCCAGTCAAACCCTAATTCTACCATTCATGGTTGAATCTTCTGAATTCTTGCATAATGACCTCTTTGGGCTTCATGATGGCTATCAAGACATCTCATAAACTTTCTCAAAGCTTCAAGTTCATTCTCAAAGTCTCAGAATCATCTGAGGAGCCCCCACAACTCTCAAGCTATGAAGCACACAACCCTGGTTTCAACCAATTCCTCTGAGGATCTCTTGAACTTTCTGATGAAGGTATCAACTTTCAAACACTCAATGAGTAAATAAATGTTGGTCAAATTTTGGGGTGCAACAGCTGCCCCTATTCAAACGGCTTGAACCTGACTGGGTGAGAAGCGAACGGCTCTCGACCAATCAAGGTGCGTGACGGTTGAATACTGGTAAACCCGAAAATTTGCCAACTGCACGAGCACTCGATACTCTGCGGGGAATAAACCTTCGAATACTGCAATACTAGCTGCACGGCAACTAGCTGAAGACAGACTGATCTGACATCGCCGTCAGTTATCCACATTAAATCCTCCTGATATTGCCTTCAGACAACCACAACGCCAAACATCGCCGCTGGAAGACTAAACCATCTAACATCGCTGTCGAACAATCAAATTACCCTGCATCGCCGCTGGAGAACCAAATCTGACAAAAATACCCCACATCGCCGCTGGAGAATTAAATCTTCTGGCATACCCAACATTGCTGCTGGAAAACTGAATCTGACATCGCCGTCAAAACAAACATTCAACCTCGCCGCCGAACAAACATCATCTCTGCTGGGGATTTAAAGAGTCTGACCTCGCCGCCAAATCCAAACCTGATCTGACCTCGCCGTTAAACAAACATTCAACCTCGCCGTCGAACGCAAACATAATCTGACCTCGCCGTCAAATCCAAACATCCAACCTCGCCGCCGGACACAAACATAATCTGACCTCGCCGTCGGATAATCAAATTTCCCCGCCTCGCCGCTGGAGAAAATACAACACTGAACAACTCTAACCTGGGGTTCACCCCTGGTAAATGGAACAAAAGGTATAATTGCGTACTTGAAACTACTCCGCTGGGAATGAGAGACTCAACCAAGCACGCTCTGATCTGGGGTTCACCCTCAGAACCATAACGAACATCCGGATACTACTGCACACTGCCCACCGTAGAACTTCAACATCAGAACTATATGAAACCGTGGCCCCTAGCCACTTCCAGCTTCAGCTAGAAAAGATCTTCAAGTATTCCTGAAGATAAGCATCCTTGGCCTTCAAGGATGTAAACTTTTGCCTGTCGGCAACTCTGCAGGAGGTATCTTCGACTTCAGTCTGAAGAAATGGTCCTTGGCCTTCAAGGATACATGGATCTGCCTTCAGGCAACTCCGCCTCTGCTATAGAGTATCCGTGACTTCATTCAGGGATATACTTCGGCCTTCAGTCCGAAGAATGAATCCTAGGTCATTCATAACCTTGGGGATAACCTTGCCTTCAGGCACCTTCGCTTCAGCTTGGGAAATCTGTGACTTCAGTCAGAGAAATGGTATCCTGAGCCATTCATGACTCTACGGGGATTCAAACACTTTGCCTTCAGGAAAAACTCCGCTTCAGCTGGAGAAACATCTTCGACTTCAGTCAGAAGAAACACTATTCCTTTGATCGCAATCAATCATCACCTCAGGATAACTGACTTGGTCCTCAGGCCAACACGGATCACCTTGAATACAAAAGCTGCGTCTACGAACTCTTGAACTCTGTCTTCAGACCAACGTTGATTCATCAACAAGGTAATCTGAATCCACAGGAACATTCTGATATCGCCTTCAGGCGCTTGCGACATCCATCTTCAGATTAGACATCGCTGTTGGGGCAAACATATCACGCTGCTAAGAATCATCTTGAACAAACAAACTCCGTCGGGCACCTTCAAGAATCATCTCGAACTGCTGACCTTTCTGGAGACTTCTATTTTGCTAGGGATATTCCAGGAATCCTCCTGGGCAACTCTTGCTGGGGACGCTACTGGGGAGCTCAAGAATCATCCTAAGCAAACAACTCGGGAACCTGCGCTGAGGTCTTAAGAATCATCTTAAGCAAACCGCCCTGCTGAGGATTTCAAGAATCATCTTGAACTGACAGCTTCGCTGGGGATCCCAAGAATCATCCTGAGCGAGCGACTGCGGAGATTACACCGGGGTCTTAAGAATCATCGTAAGAAAACGACCTTGTTGGGGAGAATATCAGGAATCATCCTGAGCAGCCGATCCTTCGGCCGAACACCTGTAAAACAAGAATGATAATGACCTAGATCATGCGTATGATGCGTATGCTTCGGCGCCATGCCCCACACGGTGGAAATGCTATGCGTTTATGCTAAATACTATGCAATCATGCAAAATGCTATGCGATCATGCACAATGCTATGCAATCATGCACAATGATGCGATCCCGTCAGCAAAATAAATGCCGAGGGGGAAATCTCCTGTCAAGGGGAAAGAACTACTCAGGTAGAGGAATCATCCTGCTGAGGAGAAACGTGGTCACGCCGATACCAATCGGGCTCCGCTTGGGGAATTGATCTTCCGTTGATTGCTGCAGGGGACGAAGCTCTACGAGAAACCAGACTTGCTGATATCAATCGCGAGAATAAACTGCGTGGCCGTCTCGGCTGCTCTTCTGGGGATAACTACCCTGTGGGGAAACAACTTCAGCTGCTCCACGCTCCACTGGGGAAGAGGGAATCATCCGACTTCGAGAGAGGATAGGGTTCTGGTAGGGAATTTCAATTCCGCTGGAGACTTTAGTCTAGCACCATCAGTTGCTGCATACTTCTGTGAATCCTGCACTTGTGACCCGGTGCTGGGGGGAGAATCCTGCTTCGGCGACTTTACTGGGGAAAACACGAGCTTCGGCACCCGAACATTGCTATGAAACCTGCACTTGTGACCCGGTGCTGGGGAAAGAAGACATCGTTCTTCGGTGCTTGACTCAGTTGATGAGGTGACGTTCCTTCAGGATGCGCCTGCTTGGGGGAAGAGAATCATCTCTGCTAGGGGAGACATATCAATGCTCACTATCTTGCGTTCAGATTCTGCGGTGGAGAGACTACTGCACTCTGCTGGAGAAGGAGGGCTCGCCCTGCTTCGGGGATGCGCACGACACATCTTCTGGGAGGTGTTACACCTGCAACAACACAAACAGACAGACAAGATACCCTCCTCAAAAGGGCCTATCCAGGTTATTATCTCGTGACAATATTCGGATAATTAATTGTTTCAACAATCAATGGGCCTAGGCCTGTAAGTTTATGTATGCGCATTTTATCAACAACATCGGCGTTTTCATTCGCAAACAAAACAGATAAATGCTAAATAGGCAAGCAGAATTATTGAATAACATGCATTTTATTGATGATGGACCCCTGAATGGGTAAATAAATGTTTTACAACAGAGGCAAGCTCCTGGAATGAGGAAGCCGCGCAAAAAAGAAAACATAAATATACATCAGTATATACAAATGTCGGCAACGAGGCGTAGACGAACACCATGAGTTGATCCCTCTACGACCCACTCGACTCCGATACTTCTCCGACGCTTCAGCTTCGGAAGAGATTGATTCAGATAAATGGCCCTCAGGTCCTCCAAACCACTAAACAATGAAAGTCCACGCGGAACGCAGTCATTTGCTTATTCAAATCCCTAACTTTTGCGTGAACCACCCTTTACGGGTTTTCAGCTCACCGGGATACCCTTTTTTGCCGAAGCCGCCCAGTGTAGGTTTTCGACTTCGCGGGTGTACATTTTTTCAATATATCCCTAATTTTTGCCCGAACCTTTTATTCTGTTTTTGGTTCGCCGGGATGCCCTTTTTTGCCTGGACTCTTTCTTTTTTGTCCAGCGGGTCTCTTTCAAGCAAAGTATTTTTTAACTGCGTCCGCGTTCACCGGGGATGCAAAATCTTCACCATCCATCGTGGATAACAACAAAGCTCCTCCCGAGAAGACCTTGCTGACGACATACGGCCCTTCGTAATTCGGAGTCCACTTGCCCCCGTGATCGGAGTGTGGCGGAAGAATCTTTTTCAGGACGAGATCACCCGTCTGAAAGCTTCTTGGGCGCACCTTCTTATCATAAACTTTCTTCATTCGGCTTTGGTACAGGTGACCAAATGCAATCGATGCTAACCTCTTCTCGTCCATCAGGCTGAGTTGGTTCAAACGATTCGTAATCCATTCTGCCTCGTCGAGTTTCACATCAACCAAAACTCGCAAAGAAGGAATCTCCACTTCTAACGGTAGGACAGCTTCCATACCGTACACCAAGGAGAAAGGCGTTGCCCCGGTCGACGTACACACCGTCGTACGATAACCGTGCAAGGCAAACGGCAGCATCTCGTGCCAATCTTTGTACGTCACAACCATCTTCTGAACAATCTTCTTGATGTTCTTGTTGGCCGCTTCAACAGCGCCATTCATCTTCGGCCGGTAAGGAGATGAGTTGTGGTGTTCAATCTTGAAGCTCTGGCACAGCTCCTGCATCATCTTGTTATTCAAATTCGAACCATTATCAGTAATGATCCGCTCGGGAATTCCATAGCGACAGATGATGTCCTCCTTTATGAATTTAGCTACCACCTGCTTGGTCACATTAGCGTACGAGGCTGCCTCCACCCATTTGGTGAAGTAGTCGATGGCTACCAGTATGAAACGATGACCATTGGACGCGGTGGGCTTGATCTTGCCTATCATGTCGATGCCCCACATGGAGAACGGCCAAGGGGAAGACATGACATTTAATGGGCACGGCGGCACATGAACTTTATCCGCATAAATCTGGCATTTATGACATTTCTTCGCGAATCTGAAGCAATCTGACTCTATAGTCAGCCAGTAATACCCTGCTCTCAGGATCTTTCTCGCCATGGCATGCCCGCCGGCGTGCGTACCAAATGTGCCCTCATGGACTTCTTCCATGAGCATACTCGCCTCTTTTTCATCTACACATCTGAGCAGCACGAGATCGTGGTTTCTCTTATACAGCACTCCATCAGGATTGAGATAAAAGTTTCCAGATAGCCTCCTCAGAGTCTTCTTATCCTGGATTGACGCACCCGCAGGATACTCCTTAGTCATAAGGAAGGTCTGGATATCGTGGAACCATGGCTTGCCGTCGGCGGCATCCTCGATTGCAAAGACAAATGCCGGTCTGTCAAGACGCGAAAGTACAATTCTTGGAGCCTCATTCCAGTAATTGACTTTATACATTGAAGCCAACGTGGTTAGGGCATCAGCCATCTGATTTTCGGCCCTGGGTACATGATGAAGTTCCACTCGATCGAAGAACGGAAGCAGCCTCCTGGCATAATTCATGTACGGCACTAAATTCGCTTGACGAGTTTCCCACTCCCCTTTAATCTGATTGATTACAAGTGCTGAGTCACTATATACGTCTAGATTCTTGATTCTCAAATCAATTGCCTCTTCTAGACCCATAATACAAGCTTCATACTCTGCTTCATTGTTAGTAACTGGAAACGTCAGCCTCGCCGTAAACGGGATGTGGGATCCGTGAGGAGTCGTGATGATAGCCCCGATACCACTTCCATAGGAATTAACCGCTCCATCGAATATCAACTTCCACTGAGACTTCCTATCTGGCCCTTCATCGGGCAATGGCTCATCGCAATCCTTTGCTTTGAGAAACATAATATCCTCGTCAGGGAATTCGAACTTCATTGGCTGGTAGTCTTCGATCGGCTGTTCGGCAAGGTAATCAGACAATACGCTTCCCTTAATGGCCTTCTGGGAGACGTACTGAATATCATATTCTGTTAACACCATTTGCCATCTGGCAATCCTGCCCGAAAGAGCCTGCTTTTCGAAGACGTACTTGATTGGATCCATCTTCGAAATTAGCATAGTGGTGTGATTGAGCATATACTGTCGTAGACGTTTGGCGGCCCAAGCTAGTGCACAACACGTCTTCTCCAGCATCGAGTATCGAGATTCACACTCAGTGAACTTTTTACTCAAATAATAAATGGCATGCTCCTTTATGCCCGTCTCGTCGTGCTGACCGAGAACGCACCCCATACTATTCTCCAGAACCGTCAGGTACATGATTAATGGCCGTCCAGCCACTAGGGGTATCAAGATTGGAGGTTCTTGAAGATACTGCTTTATTTTGTCGAATGCCTTCTGGCAATCCTCATTCCAAGTAATCGCCTGATCTTTCTTTAACAGCTTGAACATCGGTTCGCAAGTGGCCGTGAGCTGAGAGATAAACCTTGCAATGTAGTTTGTTCGGCCCAAGAAACCACGAACTTCTTTTTTTGTTTTAGGCGCTGGCATTTCTTGAATGGCTTTTATTTTCGCAGGATCAACTTCAATACCTCGTTCGCTAATGATAAACCCCAATAACTTTCCGGACCGCACTCCGAAAGTGCACTTGTTAGGATTCAGCCTCAGTCTGAACTTCCTAAGCCTCTCAAACAGCTTCAATAAGTTGACCAGATGCTCTTCCTCCGTTTGAGACTTTGCAATCATGTCATCAACATAGACCTCGATCTCATGATGAATCATATCATGAAACAAAGTGACCATTGCTCGCTGGTAAGTGGCCCCTGCGTTCTTCAGACCGAAGGGCATTACCTTATAGCAGAATGTTCCCCAGGGGGTAATAAACGTCGTTTTCTCCATGTCCTCCGGTGCCATCTTAATCTGATTGTAACCGGAGAAGCCATCCATGAACGAAAACACGGAAAACTGGGCTGTGTTGTCGACCAACACATCGATATGAGGCAACGGGAAATCATCCTTAGGGCTCGCCCTATTCAAATCCCGATAATCGACGCACATGCGTACCTTACCGTTCTTCTTCGGTACAGGCACTATGTTGGCGACCCACGAAGGGTAAGTGGTAACGGCTAGAAATCCTGCGTCCAACTGCTTCTGGACTTCTTCTTTGATTTTTACAGCCATGTCTGGTCTCGTCCTCCTAAGCTTCTGCTTGACTGGAGGGCAATCTTCTCTCAACGGCAAGCGATGAACCACGATATCAGTGTCAAGTCTGGGCATATCTTCGTATGACCAAGCAAAGACGTCACTATACTCTCGAAGCATCTCGACCAGTCTATGCTTGACATCAACTTGCAGCGCTGCCCCTACTCTGACATTTCTGACGAGCTCTTCAGAACCCAGATTTATGATCTCAATATCCTCTTCATGAGGCAGAATAACCTTTTCCTCTTGTCTCAACAAGCGGGCCAACTCTTCCGGAAGGTCCTCGTCTTCATCAATCTCATCCTCGACTTGATAGATCGAGCAATCGAAGTCGTAGTGAGCCGTAGAGGGTCCAGAGTCAATGTCATCTGTTATGCGGATCCTGCAATAACAAGGGTTAAGTTTAAAGCAAGAATATGCAGGTTAGCACAAACCCCGTTGCCATTTTACTGTTTTTCGAAATAAACATAAAACAGGAATAACAGAGAACACAATATTTGAGTACGAAGAAAACGCCTTTTATTTGTTAACAAAATGCATGTACATAATCCAACAAGGCCCTGACAATAAAACCACTATGCCCCGGGCAGGACATAGGGTTGTACAACGATTGTAAAAAGCAAATCATTACTCTTCACTTGTCAGCTGGATAATCTCCTTGATGGTCCAATTGTTGAGGCGCTCGCCCGGCTTGCTCGGTTGAATCCAGGCGTCAAGATCACAATCACTATCCCCGCTGTCCTCAGATGCTGCGTTGATGCTTTCGAAAATTACTCCGCCTTTGGTAAATAGGATCGGCCCCTTCCCACGAGACGAACTGCTAGAAGAAGATGAAGCTTCAGCTTCAGGAGAATATCCCAATCCAAACTTATCCTGCTTGATTGGTATATCCAAAACATGCCTCCAGCCTGGGGTGGAACCGGCTTCAACGACGGCCCGAGCTTCTTTAAACGAGGAGAGATTCATCTCTTGCTTCTCTACGACGACAGGAGCCACCTCTTTCACCTTGACAGTTTCAAATGCTTGGCAGAGAGTTTCATGGATTTCGCCATCCATTTCAACATATTTAAAGGACGACAAGTGGCTCACCATAATGTCCTCCTCACCACAGACGGTTACTATGCTGCCCCCGACAGCATATTTGAGCTTCTGGTGCAACGTGGACGTCACGGCACCAGCGGCATGGATCCATGGCCGACCTAAGAGGCAACTGTAGGCAGGCATGATATCCATGATGTAGAAAACCGTATTGAACGTCTCTGGACCAACTTGAATTGGTAGGGTCAACTCTCCAAAAACGTGACGCTTAGTTCCATCAAAGGCCTTCACCACCAGATCACTGGGCGTGCAAAGCAATCCACGAGTGTCCAATTTCATCAATGCCTTCTTCGGAAGCACATTAAGCGACGAACCCGTATCCACCAGGACATGCGACATGATAGTGCCTCTGCACTCTATTGAGACGTGCAAGGCGCTGTTGTGGTCTCTTCCTTTAGGAGTCAGCTCTAGATCTGTGAATCCCAGCCCATTGCCAGCGTTAACATGGGCTACCACCTCCTCTAGCTGATTTACTGATATCTCCTGCGGCACGTATGCAGCGTTCAATACCTTCAGTAACGCGTTGCGGTGCGCTTCAGAACACAGCAACAAGTTGAGAATAGAAATTTTTGACGGAGTCTGATGAAGATGATCTACAATCTTGTAGTCGCTCTTCTTGATTAATCGCATGAACTCTTCAGCATCTTTAACTAGCAAATCCTTTTCTGCCCCAGAAGGGATCTCTTCGACAGCTTTACCTTTACCCTTATCAGCAGCATCAGCCCTGACCACTTTCTCTGCTGCAACCTCCGCTGGCGCGAACACTCTACCGCTTCGAGTAATGCTACTGACTCTGGCAAGATTTTGCACCGTCGATCCGAACGGCTCCAGCTCTAACTTCTGACCATTGCAATAGACTTCGGTGCCGTAATGCCATGGAACGGTGCTAGTGCTTTCGAATGGGATTGGCCCGGCCCTGGTAATAGTGATAGTAGGCGGTCGGGGCGCAGAAATAGTAATAGGGTGACGAGGAATAGTAATGGTAGCGACTTCATCTGCCTGTCTCAGCACAACCTCCCCTGATACACTTTCGATTCTTCGGCTGAACTGCAAAATACCCTCGGACATCAGACTTTGGATACCTTCTACCAGCTGCCCACACCCATCAGGAAGTGTAGCACAAGCCATACATAACTCTCCACATCCAAGAAAGAAGCCCTTCTTCAGCAACTTAGCCTTGACAAAACTAAGCGGCGTTTTCAAATCTTTGACATCAGTCAGCAAGTCTGCACTCTCCTCAGTGATAACGGCGTTCACTCCGCCTCCCCTATGATGAGGCATAGGGTTTTTGGTAACGTTGGGCACACTATCAGAAAAGTTAATAACCTTGGCGTCCACCAAGTCCTGCATTTTGTGCTTAAAAGCTTTACAATTCTCAATCGTATGGCCTGGTGCCCCAGTATGGAAATCACAAGTAGCATTGGCGTCATACCCCGGCGGCGGTGCCCCTGTCAAGGGAGCCAACGTCCTCTTTTGAACTAGCTGAAGCTGCAACAAAGTTTGCAGAAGCTGCGCATATGACATAGGTGGAGTTTCAAAATGACGATTTGCCAAAGGAGCCCGGTTCTGATATTTCCTATACCCCTGCTGATTCTGCTGCTGGGGCTGCTGCTGCTGCGGCTGCGGTGGAGCAGCGGGGATATTTATGCTAGCAATCTGCTGTTGAGGGCCCTTGCCCCTTCTCCGAGCATTGGTGACGGCACTTGCATCTCCTTCTCAACGCTTGCCAGCGTAAGGTTTCTTATTACCTCCTCCAGCTGAGGATGATTCGCCCTGAATTTTCCCAATCTTTATTCCGTTCTCAACATGCTCGCCCATAGTGATGAGAGCCGAGAATGTTCCAGACATGCCACTGACCAACTTTTCATAGTAGATTCCAGGAAGGGTAGCCACGAACATTTGCACTAGCTCACGCTCAACCATCGGCGGTTGAACCCGAGCAGCCAATTCACGCCACCGCTAGGCGTACTCTTTAAAGCTTTCATTGTTCCGCTGTGAAAGATTCTGAAGCTGAACTCGGTTGGGGGCCAAGTCGCTATTGTATTGATAATGGAGGACGAACGCTTCCGCGAGATCTTTCCAGGTGCGCACTGTAGCGGGCTCCAAACCCATATACCATTCGAGTGATGGCCCAGAAAGACTATCTTGGAAGAAGTGCATCAGCAACTTCTCATCGTCAGAATAAGCAGACATCTTTCTATAATAAGATCGAAGGTGAACACGGGGGCAAGTAGTACCCTTATACTTCTCAAAGACAGGCACCTTAAACTTATAAGGTACCTTGAAATCAGTAATCAACCCGAGTTTGGACATATCAACGCCCAATGTGTTCTGATTTTCAATGTCTCTCATCTTGTCTTCCAGTGCTTTGAACCGGAGTCGAGCTTCAGCATTCAACTCTGCTTCCACACCTCTCTGAGAGAATACGTCATCCTGATGGTCCTCCAGCCACGGTTGAGGTACCAACAGATTTCCGACACCAGCATTGCCGTTGACCGGCCCTATGTTAACATTGGCTCCCAGACTACCATTGCCGACGCCTGCCGCATTGAGTCCGATATTAGTCATCAGATTGCCGTTAGCACTGCCGTTGCCCCCGGCAACAGGAACAACATTTTGTGGAGCATCCACTGGAGGAGGAGTAGGCACGGCCCCGCCGTGAAGTATGCCATTACTGTCAACCCTGGAGATCAGAGGTTGAACCAAAGTACGAAGCTGGTCCTGACCATTCGCGACCACTTGCATCAGCTCCATAAAACGATCCATCCATTCACGGAGCTCTTGAACATCTGACTGCACCTGGTCCATTATCCTTGTCTGATTAGCGCGAGTTGAGTAACGGTGAATGAGTCTTTGATCAATCCTGGAGATCGAAAGCAGCTTGGAACCTGTGTACCTGAAAAACCTGGCAACATTAAAGGTTAGGAAAAGCAACAGAATGTATGTCATGCAAAAATGCTTCATGCAGATGTATGCGTGTGTCTGTGTGCTTGAGAGATTTCCCCCGATCCTGGCGCCTTAGTACCAGTGCTGACAATAATAAGGAGGGGAATCTGGGCCCAATCATGGAAATAGTAACCTCACATATACATAGTACCAGTGATAGTCAACTCCGACACACCAGGAATCGAGAATTCGTACGCAACAGTCTTCCCGATAGAGGCTGTAGTAATGCAATAAGAGGCGAGAAATCCTGGATCGGGGAAACGGTACCTGTCACAGACACACGTCAATGGAATGCGAATGATCATGCAAACTAATGCAAAATGCAGGCATGCAATAATATATCCAGGTGGCTGCTGTGGAGATTTGGTATCACCAATCGCTGATGAGAAGAAAACCCCGGCGTAAGACCACTGATCTGATCTGCTGAGAATAACCATCTGATAGAATCGAGATCAAAATTCTGCTCTGTCAAGAGTAAATGCCTGATAATAAGGACCCGGGATGTATGATCAGAAAACGTCTGCTGATGAAGTCTTCAGACCTCAAATCAAAAATCTGCCCTATCAAGAACAACCATACAGCTGCTGATGAGATCTTCAGACCCCACTCAAAATCTGCCCTATCAAGAACAAACAACAACTGCTGATGAGATCTTCAGACCCCACTCAAAATCTGCCCTATCAAGAACAAACAACATCTGCTGATGAGATCTTCAGACCCCACTCAACATCTGCTCCATCAAGAATAAACAACAGTTGTTGATGAGATCTTCAGACCCCACTCAAAATCTGCTCCATCCAGGACAAACCTCTGATGACAATACTCTGATCGAAACCCGCTCTATCAGGAACAGACATACACCCGATGATAAAATCCTCTGATCAAAACTTGCTCTGTCAAGAACAGTCAAATCTGCAACTGAGAACCCTGATATCAACATAACTGATTCACTGTCAAGAAAACCAGGTAGTCTGAAGGTATAAGTTTCCTGCAATATCCTAATCCCACTCACAGGTATGGACCTAATCCACGGACAAAGGTACGGCATCTTATGCGGTCATCAGCGTCACAGACTTTCACGAGTGATGATACGATTCCCAGAAGGAGTGGCATCATCAAGTCATGAAGAGGCCTCACTTAGCTGACTTCCAAATGATCGGTCCCCAGAGTCGACAATCCTCACGTCTGGACTCCCCTCAGATCCTCAGGACCGGAAAGGAGCACCTCTGCAAGAATCTCGTCTGAGCGCAGATTTTCGTAGGGAACTGTGCCTGCTCAGCAGACAGGTTCGTCTACTACTTCTCCGCAACTATATCTAAGTGTATACTCAAGCCCAGGTCCGGCTTCTCACTCATAGTAACATCCCTCTCCCACAGCAGCACAGATAATCATATCAAACTGGAAATAAAATGCGGGAAATAAAATGCGGGAAGTAAAAATGTGATAAATAAACGCAACCCAACAAGCAAACCTGAAAGCGCTAGGATTGAGTCTCATAGGGAACCGAAGAACCAGAGATTCTGGGTTCGATCCCCAGCAGAGTCGCCAGCTGTCGCTTGCGCGAAAATAAGGTGCCGGCATGACAGAAGAGTCGCCACCTTTCGTTATTTATCCCTCAGAGCGGGAAAGGAAACGATCGGAAAAACCTGACGAATAAGGGTAAGACAAGGTCATCGCAACCATTGTCTGGGTTCGGGAGTCGGTTACACAAGGGGAAGGTATTAGCACCCCTCACGTCCGTCGTACTCGACGGGATCCACGCTTGTTTGTTTACTTGGACGGGTTGGTTTTATTCTATCTACCTATCAAGGCTGGCTGAAAAAGAAAAGAAAAATGACTCGGCAAAGCGTCGCGCTTTATGCCTACATATTCTCATCAGAGAATGAGAAATCAGAGTCAGCGTAGTTCGGCCTACGAAGGGTTATGGGGGAAGGTAGCTCGCCAAGACATCGCCATCCTGTGCCTACGTACTCTCAACAGGCATGAGAGATCAGAGCTCACGTAGTTCGGGAAACTACGGTTTATTTCCTGAAAGAAGTGTTTTTATTATATTTGCGATTTCAACCGCACTAGAGACTATGACCTGAAAGTGAATGTGTCGCATGTCACCCAAAGGGTACCATACTAAACATCCAATCTCAGATAGCTTAAGACTCGTAGCGTACGAGAGAAACCATTCATGATTACTGTATCTTAAACTGTTTTGAGATGAGAAGAGAACAGGCCCAACTAGGAGGGAGACTATCAAGTCCTACTGTTATCATGCCATGGATTCATCCTATGGTTGAGGTTTGAACAGGGAACTCCTAGAAGTTGTCATGCATAGGTTTCAACCTAAAGTTCTATCATCAATTCCTTATCAAAGGAAATGAGAGTCCTAAGGGATCATGTCAATGATACACCAAACAGACAAAGCATCAGCTTAACAGTAAAATGCATGTAATGCAAGTGAGGGAGGAAATGTGTGTGGGGCTTCAGCCTCCACAAGCTCGTCTCGACCTCAAGCCAGTCATGAAGTAACAGTAATCATACCGAAAAATAAACAACATGCTATCAAGCAACAACCAGTAAACTGCAGTCATACAGATAAAAGAAATGGGAATGCCATCAGGCAAACAAAACACATGCTTGAGAAAGAAATTATCTACATCTACTCTCTGATCCTAATCCTGAAAACCTGATCAAATCTAAGCAAAGCCCTAAAGCAAAACCCTACAAGAGAAATCAATCCCAGTCTTCAAGCTTCAAAACAAGCTTACCAAAGAAAGGGAGCTAAGTACGCAGACTCATAGTGTCTTCCTCAGGAAAGCACTAGGAGGCTTATACTCAGGAATCATATCCTATGTGGCTCAACCACTGTGATCAGTTTACATTACTCCTCAGGAGAAATTAAACTCACAAGCAGGCTCCAACATCACTGGATATTTAGGAAATCCTACCTGAACTAGTGGAACTAAGTGAATAGACCCATAGGACCTTCCTCAGGAAAGTACCAAGAGGCTTCCACTTAGGAGTTGTATCCCATGTGGCTCAACAACTGTGATCAGTTTACATTCCTCCTCAGGAGAAATTAAACTCACAAGTTGGCTCCAACATCATTGGATACTTAAGAAATCCTAGATGAACTAATGGAACTAAGTGAATAGACCCATAGGACCTTCCTCAGGAAAGTACCAGGAGGCTTATACTTAGGAGTTGTATCCCATGTGGCTCAACAACTGTGATCAGTTTACATTCCTCCTCAGGAGAAATTAAACTCACAAGTTGGCTCCAACATCATTGGATACTTAAGAAAGAGGTGAGAAGAAAGCATGAAAGTCATTCATAGTGCCTTCCTCAGGAAAGTACCATGAACTTCCCTCAAACTTCAGGATCTCAAACCTCACAGACAGGGAACAAGCTCCCAGCTTTGGGTCTCTGAGTCTTGATCTACAATCATCTCCTTCATCATGCTCTTCAACAAGATCTTCAAAACAAACTAAGCCCCACAACAAATTCCCCAGAATAAACCCCAGGGGCAGACAAATAACCACATAACAGTCAATACCATCAGTCAACTTCAGAAAATACCTAAAAAAACTACAACAAGGGGGAAAAATCTAACAATTATTCACAAGGGTCTATGACATCTACCCATATCATCCCTATATACCCCTACCCAAAGATCAAATCAAAACTCTCCACAGAAAATGAATTATTTCACCTATGCATAACCTAAACCCTAATTAGGATACCCTAATGCTAACCTAATTAAACTAATCAAATTTTAATCTAAAAATCAAGAACTAAATCCTATGGGGAACTATGATTCAATATCTAATCACACCAAAAAGAATGAATTAAAAATCATAAGGGAAGGTCCTAAAAGAAATTCTACAAAATGAGGTATCAAACTAAACATATTAAAAAGCTATTTAAAAGAATAATATGCTAAAAATATGAAACTAAAAATAAAGTGGAATCTTTATTTTTATTAATTTTCTAGACAAATTTATTAACCTATAGAAAAAACAAGAATTGAAAAATATTAATTTTCCCATTTTCTATGAATTTTATAAGATTTAAAAATAAAAGAAATAAAAGAAAAAGGGGAGGGGGTGTGAAAAGTAGATATGCTTAGTTGATTTTATGATGGGCTGGGAAGTGGGGAGGTGCGCGTAGCACTTTGGTTAGGCCCACATGCGCTTCAGAAAAACAATTGAAAAATTAAAAAGAAAATAGTATGAGGACGGTGTAAATAGCAAGGGTTTCTAGTTGGAAAACTGGTTGGGCCGAGTGAGGGGGGTGTGGATAGGATATTGGTCTTAAGCCCACGTTTCAGAATAAATGAAACACGGAGTTTTAAGGACGCACAGGCTTCCCTCTAAATTCACTTCAAATCTGGGCCGTGAGATTGGTTTTTGGTCAATGGTCTTGGGCGTGATCCAAGGGCTGGGAGGTTGTCTTCAACCTCCAGCCTAGGGTTTCATGGAAAACCAGGCCTCATGCGCTGATCTTTCTCTCCCTCGTTCTCCTTCATCTCCCCATGGAATCCCTCGATATAAAAAACAAAAACACTCTCCTTTCCTCCCTGAACACGACCCTGCTTTCAGTTTCTCCTAAAACCTCCCCTAGCATCAAACCCGATAGATGTAACCCTAGGGCACCATGAAATGTCACTGTTACGCATGCTAATGGAACTTGCTCAGACTTGTACTATTGTAATCTACACATATTGGTGATCATTCTAAACATAGAAGCTAAGGTTATCATGCCTTGAATTGGGAATTCTTGGTCAAGAAAAGAAAACTGCCATAACTCAAATCACCATTGATTGCCCTAACAGTTAGTGTACATGCTCTTCTATGCTATCCTAACACTTTTAACCTAAAAAGAACCTCTAACATGCCATAAATAAAGGTGCACGAATGAAAATGCAAACCTGCAAGATTGAAGATAATAGCTATGGATTCTTGCACTAGAGATCTTGGCAAGCCTCAAAGATGATCCTTGGAGTGTGTTGAGCCTTCTGTTTGCAAAAGAAATGGAGAAAGAAGCTTGGATTCTTGGATGCAATTCTGATGTGTCTTCTTGAATTGTGAAAGCTAGCTCTTCAAAATGCCATAGACAGACCTTGAAAGATGCTCTTTTCTACTCACAATACACCAAAGATTGAAGATGAATGAGAAGCCTGAACAGAAATGGAAGATTATGGATGATCCCTCAATTCCTTGCAAATGAATCAATATCTTAATTCTCTCTATTCTCCCTCTCAATGTACCAATCTTGCCAACCTTGACCAACCTCTCATCACACTATGAGGTACTCTTTAAATAGCAATCCATGGCAGTTTCTAGAATCATCTAGAATTCACTAGAAAAGCTTGGATTTTTTCCTTTGGTGACAAGTTGAACATACCATATCTCATGAGTTAGGCCTTGTAAACTTCTGTTAAAATCTCATTACAAGAGATATTGAGATCATATGTGCAAAAATCAGGCCAAACTTGCCTTGTGTAGAACCTTCCAAGGATGCCTTAAGATACAAGTTACAATTTTTCAAAGCAACCTTCATTTTTGAGCCTCAAATCAAAATTCTGTTTAAACCAATGTTTTTAGAATATTATTTGAACTCAAAATGGTATATTGGATGACCTATTTTGGATTCATAGATCTCCCAAACCAAATTTCAACTTGACTTGAATTAACTTATATGCCTTTTTTAGTTCAAATTTACCAAACTTTGTCATTCCATGCTATGAGCTCTTCCAACAACTCATGACCTCTTTTCTAGGCTTAAAATCCCATTTTGAACAACTTTGATGTTTTGAGTTTTTTCATTTGAGGCTTGGAAATAGGAGATATGGCCTTTGCTTAAAATGACCTATAACTTCCAAATGACCAAAATACCCCTGTCTTGTTCAAACCATAAGTTGAGTTCTAAAAATCCTATCAAGGACTTATAGTACTATATAGAAAGCTAAGAAGATGATCTTCAACATTCATGTTGACCAAGAGATCATATGAGTCATCCTACTAGGGCAAAAGTTGTCTGCAAGTTGGGTGACTTTCAAGGACCCAGATTCACACACCTCAGCTGACCTGTAATTTGTCAAAACCATAACTTGAGCTCTGCAACTCCTATCAAGGACTTCTACCACTCAAATTAAAGCTAAGAACAAGCTATACAACATTAATGTTGTGGGGAAGATGAGATATCAATCACATCTTGAGCTAAAACTGCCTGGAAGATAGGGATCAAATTAGGGCTTTTTCACTGACAATCCCTGGAAACCCTAACTCAAAACTTCTCAAACTCCTCAATCATGATGAGTTGGTCTAGGAATCATCCTCATAACATCTCCATACATCATTCCATGATCTCATGGCCTTTGGATTAGGTCTCAGCCTTCCCCAAATCTTCAGCTGATCTAGGGTTGACCCAGTCAAACCCTAATTCTACCATTCATGGTTGAATCTTCTGAATTCTTGCATAATGACCTCTTTGGGCTTCATGATGGCTATCAAGACATCTCATAAACTTTCTCAAAGCTTCAAATTCATTCTCAAAGTCTAAGAATCATCTGAGGAGCCCCCACAACTCTCAAGCTATGAAGCACACAACCCTGGTTTCAACCAATTCCTCTGAGGATCTCTTGAACTTTCTGATGAAGGTATCAACTTTCAAACACTCAATGAGTAAATAAATGTTGGTCAAATTTTGGGGTGCAACATCTACCAAATAGAATAAATCAGTTAAATCCAATAATTCACTTTAAACCATACAAACCAACTAACTAGTACAATTAATCAGTTATTAAAAATCGGGTTGTTACACATTGCCTAACATGCCTCTTACTATTGATTTAACCTCTTTATCTTCACTTATACCTTATTGTATTTCAACCTGAATATGTGATAAACCACTATTATTGTTACCTCCTTGCTCATGACATTTCACAAGATTTTGAAGAAAGAATCAATTTAAGTTATCATAATCTCGGCGGGATAGATACTATTACTTTTTCATCACTTGCTACTATTTTACTGTGTATACTTGCACATAACAATAGTTCACACATAACTCTACAACAGAAGTACAAAGAAAGTGAGGCTACCACTATGGAAATAAATATGGCATCATTGGTTGGGAAGCTGAAAAGAATGGAAATTTGATCTCCATCCAAGAAGATCTCACAGGAGAAACAAGCAAGGAAAAATGGTTGAGGGGAATATGACCTAACTTTATGGAGTAAAGAAACACCATCATAAACTACCTGATTATGTTATCTTTTAATTCCTTTAAATTCTTGTCAATTAAGCAATGACATAAAATCACCTAGTTAAGACATTTTTAATTCTTGATTAATTTCTTGTTAAGGAAGAACGATGTTAAATGTATTCCATTATGTCGACATTGAAATAAAGAAAAATATTACTGCTAAATTAATTATGCTTCTTATTATGAAGGATACACATCTAGATAGATTAAAGCACCCACGTACAAACACTAAAGCGAGCAGCAGAGCCGACCAAAACACCAGCACACATGCACATAAAACACACCTAAAACGCTAGCAAATAACCATCTTGCCCCTCTTGGTTTCTAGCCACTTTAAAGACAATGGTAGGTCCTCCAATAGGTCAACATAGAACCATGTCTATACTTGGGGGCATGGAAAAGGTCAGTAACCCTTGATTGAGCATGGTCCCTAAAATCGTCCAATAAGTGTACGATCACGGTCTCACTTAACAAAATTCTAACTCTAAAAACAAAGGTATGAGTTAAATAAAAGCGAATAGACAATAGCATTTATAGACTTTAGGTTAAAAGTTACATAAGCCAAACTCAAGAAACTTAGCCTTAAAAACTAATTGCTTACCCAGAAAGACCACTTCACCATCCACATCATTTGGTTAAGGAGAACTTGAGTTCGAGAGGTGGGACCATTTCAATAGGAATGTTTAACTTGATGAAGATCATTTTCAAAAGTGTCTCTGTCTACAGAGAAACATTTTTGCACAAACATTTTCTTTATAAAGAGAATGATTTTCCTCGCGCATGTTCGTAACACCAACCTGAGTCTTTATATGGTCGTCTTGGGTTTTCTTCAAATCTCTCTCCAATTCATCAACCCTCTTCTGTGTAGCTTCTAAAGACCACCTCGCCTCGGTTATAGCTTCATATTTATCGACCACTACTTGAACCAACAATTGTACCTTTTTAGACAAGTTACCAGAATACCCCAAATGTTCCAAGGTCGTTTAGATAGAAACGAAAGAGGCAAAGGTACCCTTAACCTCATCTAAGCATATTTCCCTCTCAAGGACAAGGCTGCCAACCCTTTTTTTCAACCTCTTCATTTCCCTGCATAAGTGGCAGGGTAGGAAAACTTCTTCCTAGTCAGTAACACCAAAATCCATAATGACAGATGTGTGAAAAACTTGGTAAGCCAGTTCGGCTCGACGAGAATCATTAGGGAGCTAAAAAAGTATGAGTAATCCTCATCAGAAATCAAAGAGGGGAACCCACTACTCGTTCTCGGACCCATATAAGCCAACAAGACATGGTTATCATCCTTTTAAGGGAAACACATTTCCCTTACTGACCTAGACCTTCAAAGACGCTTGGGAGGGGGACCTTGACATAAACCTCCATGAATTCAATGATCGATGATAACCTTTCCTCCATTTCCCAAACAAGGGAAGAGGAGTTCCTGGTCATCAATATACTTGTGAAAGAAGTAAGATTTGAGTTTTCATTCCCTTGAGGGACCAATTGAGTAATCTGTCCGACAGCTAGAGCAGATGGCAGCCCAACAACTAAAGTGGATGGTGTAATAGCAAGTGTCCGCGAGGTAGAAGCTTCCCAAAAAAACGTTGTCCTTAGAATTCTGACCAATGCAGCACCAACACGAACTTCTTTCTTCCATTGTCGCATGATACTTTCATCCTTCATTATATATGCAAACAAAAACAAAACAAAACGCCAGAATGGATGGGCAAAAAGTGCACCGTCCTGGAACTTACTTTCCAAAATTATTATTCCTCTCTTGTTTAGAATTGGTGTTTATAAGCCAACAAGTGTGGATACATATTTTCAACCGCTTCTTGGAGGTGGGGTTAAAAGGAACTAACATGCCCGCATAACCAAGTCATTTACAAAAGGATGCCAATTGACTCTTTACATATCTCTCTTCTTGAGACAAATCTTCATCCTTACAGCGACATAACCCAGCTCCAGACAAAAAATGACCCTGAGTCCAGTACTTATGAAAAACGTTCAAATAAGAAGAAAGATTCTCTGGATCCAAATTTCATATTTTTGAATGGGTCTCTTGGGTGTGAGGGATCACCAAAGAAAACCTATCTTTGAAACTCTTTACACTGTCAATATAAGGTTCAACATATTTTATATATTTTCGCAATGAAATAATGCTAGAGCCATCTGCGAATTTAGAACCACTTTGTACCCTAAAGAGGTGGAAGAACAAGGTCACCATCGGCTTACTACCTTTAACTTATAGGATGTAATTATGAAGGAGAAACCAACAAATGATTTATGACATCAATTTTAAACTCGTTGAAAGGGAGATGATAACTGATCAAGGAAAATGGACATTCGTGAAATGAGATAGCATTTCCACTGTAAGGGCCACCGACCCTTTGGTCTTCACTCGGAGGAAGAACACCCAAATCCTCAGGTCGACCAACATTTATCATTTCCTGAGAAAAAGTATTGTTTCGAGAGAAGTAGAATGTAGCGCCCGAAATATCTGAACTAACCCAGACTTTAGAAATGTTAGTAACAACTCTCTTAGTGGACACAAAAGAAATGGCCATGGTTACAAGGTTAAAACTAAATGCAACACGATATTAATTAAGCAAACGAGCACTGAAGAAAAAGGAAACCTTAAAAGCTGAAAAAGAATACGAGAAAGCTAAATCTTGAAATGCGAATAAGAAATCAACACACAAAAATCAAGTTGGCAGGAGAATTTTTTCCGAATATATGATCAAATCAAAAGGCCCATAACCTTCAAGACAAAAAGATCAAAAGAAGAAAGGATTCCACAAAGCTAGAAGTGTGAAAAGAGTATAGGGATAAAGTCTTTTTAAAAACTGTATGACTTCCCCAAACAAATCAAAGTCATACGATCGTATCCCACTACCAACGACCGAGATCTCTTCATGACCATCGAGTTGTCGTTATAGCTCCTTAGGAAAATCATGTATATGATCAGAGTAGGGGGAAAATCATGTACACACACACACACACACACACACACACACACACACACATATATATATATATATATATATATATATATATATATATATATATATATATATATATATATATATATATATATATATATATATATATATATATATATATATATATATATATATATAAACAAAGAGAGAGCTTATTGCAACAAGGATAAGAGCTTGTGGGTAACTGTTTTGGACCGACCGTAATGGCCTGGTAGGAAATCAGACTCAATGTCCAGGACATACAAAATACAGTAAATATAAACCATACGACAGTTTACAACTAGCGAGAGAAAGACAAAGCAATCAAAATCGTCAAATTAATCCTACGACACACCATATTTTGCGAGGTCCCTTTCTAATTCAGTTACAAACAAACACCTTTATATAAGAAATAAAAGCATATCGTTTAAAGGTAACTTCTCTCTCATTCAAAATTCCTTATTTACTCAAACATTAACTTGGGCGTTAGAGTCAGGTCAGTTTATAAACGCATCAGAATCAAGGTTTGTCGTAATGTTAGATTTAATTTCCACCCTTCTAATCATCATTTTATTCTCGCACAAGTCAAGTATGTTGCGAGAATGCGGAGGACGAAGGAACTAGGGTAATGAATAAAGAAACCATGTAGCTATGCTAAAAAGATCGTGCAACATCTCACTAAAAAAAGGAATAAGCACTATCAATGATCCATATTTTCTCTGAAAGACACTCGAGTACTCTAGTTTCCAATGGTCATCATGATAAAGTAGACGAAAAGACATCTAAAGTATGAGGACACATTTAAGGCGTGAATTCCTCTTAACAATGGCATCACATTGTGAATTTTTAGTCTAGTTGAGCAACAATTAGTTGAGGAATACAGAAGGATCAAAGCCTTCACACTATAGAGCAGAGGCAAGAGTTTGGGAGGTAACTGTTCTAGGATGGCTAAAGACCCCAATAATTATGGCCTAGAGAGTTGAATAATTCATCGCGTGACATGCGGAGCAGATATGTTAGCCTAGCCAAGAATGCAAATGATCTCGTTTTAAGATCAATCAAACAAATCTCTGCATTCCACACACTAATAGACTAAGAAGGGGAGACACGCCTACTTTGAATTCAAATCTTATTTATCTCATCTTGCTCTCATACTGATTTGAACGTTGGAATGCTAACTGTTCTGGCCTGGGCCCGACCTCGGTCCAGCCCAATACCTCGCGCGGCCCAATAAGCGAATTGGCCACGCCGGACACGTGCGCCCCGCGCCCGGGCAGAACGCACCACCAGACACTGGCGACGCATCCAACAGCCTCTCGCCATCCCCTCTTATCAGCCGAATAGGACGCACCCTAGCGCATCGAAACGAGACCTTGGTTCCTCCCCTCCGTGGGGAGAACAACGCCCTCCGGGGAACCTCCCGAGCTCCCCTCCGCGGGGAGAACAACGTCTCCCAGGGAACCTCCCGAACTCCCCTCCGCGAGGAGAACAACGTGCCTGGTACACGTTCTCCACGTGCTCCCCTCCGCGGGGACACATCATCAACCAACTGCCCACCTCCGAAAGAGCAGGTCAAACCCACTTTCTGGAAATCAAGGAGCAGTTGGACTAGGGCGAAGACCACATCCTGGTCTTCACTACGCCACGTAAGCCCTAACAGTCATTAGGGTTGGGCCTGGTCATCCAGCCCACCTCAAATGACCGTTGGCCCAACGCTGGGGTCTCTCTATAAATACCCTCTTCCTCAAGAGGGTCAGGTAACACACTTCTTACCCTTTTTCTGTACTCTGCCCGCACTCTGCCCAACTCCTTACTTTGGCATCGGAGTGTTTTGCAGGTACACCCCCTTCTCTTCCTCAGCATCGGTGAGCACATAACAGTCCAATAGAGTGTGGTCGGCCCGTGATCCCCTTCTGATCAGGTCAGATCAGTGGCGCCGTCTGTGGGAACAGAAACTTCCCCGTTACTCCGAGCAGAAAACCAAAGTTTCACCAATACTCCACGATCATGGCTAGCCCACACCGCGACGACACTCCACACAACCTCGCGCTCAACGTCGCCACCAACGGAAACAAGCAGATGGAAACGACGCGTCCGGCAGAAATCGATGAGAGGGACGACCAAACTGCCTCGCCGTCATCCGCGGAGCGGCCCCTTCAGGCCGACCACCGGCCCCTAGGTCCGCCAGCATTCCAACCCGTTCCCATCCCGGCGGGAGCAGACCCGACGGTGGCCGCCCTCTTCACGGCCATCAACCAGACGAACCAGCTGTTGGCCCAGCAAAACGCGAGAATTGGAGCATTGGAACGCGTCGACCCTCCGAGGTACCCCCCGCGGGAAAACCAGAACGGAGGCTCGAGGAGTCCCTCACCTCGACCCAGAAATCGCCGACCACGGCTGGAGAGGCACCGCGCACAGGTAGCGCAAGAACGCACCAGGTCCCCAGTAAGACAAGTTCGCGAGCGGAACCAAAGCACCGCGGTGATCCCGACCGGGGATCACCGAGGCGAAAACTCAGGCAGGAGGTCGAGAACCCGAAACCAGGGCCCTGTTTTGAACGGATCGTCCCCTCATCGGTCCCCGGCACCCAGCGACGAGGACGATTACCGCACCCCGCTGTCCCGAGAGATCATGGCTGCCCCCATACCCCAAGGGATGGAGAAGCCCCCGACGCTGTCGACATACGACGGCACATCCGACCCGGACGACCACCTGGAGGACACGAGGCCATGCTCGATTACCGAAACATCCGGGGAGCCATCAAGTGCAGACTCTTCCCGACGACTCTGAGGAAGGGCGCCATGACCTGGTATAAAAGTCTGGAGCCCGAATCAGTCACGTCGTGGAGAGTCTTGAAGGACCTGTTCTCCAAACACTTTACGGCGTCC
This sequence comes from Lathyrus sativus, assembly GCA_963859935.3. Lineage (NCBI taxonomy): Eukaryota > Viridiplantae > Streptophyta > Magnoliopsida > Fabales > Fabaceae > Lathyrus > Lathyrus sativus. Next base: position 655,309,434 of record OZ012741.1, on the reverse strand, counting down.
CGACGCCACCCGAAGACGGAAGCAGTCCTCGGGGCGATCATCCAGGGCCCCGACGAACCTCTCCGAAAGTACATCGAAAGATTCACTTGGGAAGCAGTGCAGGTGACGACGTCAGACGAGATGAAACGCTACTTAATGGAACAAGGTCTGCGCCACGACTCCAAGTTCTACGAGGCCGTAGGCATACACCGGCCAACATCCCTCCAAGATTTCCTCGATAGAGCCACGCATTACATCTGATTCGAAGAAACACAAGCGGCCAACTCCGCTCGAGACACCCGAGACAGGGAGGCCCCCCGCGGGCACCGAGACGACGGAGCCTCGAGCCATCGACGAGGAGGAGACCGTCGTCGAGAAGACCGACCCCGCGAGCCCTGCGAACAACGCGAACCGCGTGGCCCAGCCGGCAGATTCACAGAGTACACAACCTTAGTCGCTTCACGCGAGCGCATACTGGCCGAATGCGCCAAAACCGAATTCGTGCAGGGAGGTGTCCGTTTTCCGCGACCAACACCCCCCAAACCCAACATGGACAAATCGAAATACTGCCGATTCCACAGCAGCCACGGGCACGTGACAGAAGACTGAATCCATCTCAAAGACGCAATCGAAATTTTGATCAAAGACGGTCACCTGAAGAGATACACCCGAGGAGGCGAACCACCTAGGCAAGAGGCTCTAGAAGCCAAGAAAGTCGAGGAACTTCCCTCTCCGGAGGACAACAGCAGGCTCCAGGTCGCCCTGTGTGTCAGCCGCCCCGAGGATTGGTTCGCGGGCAGAGAATTCGGTCTCCCCGAAGGACTCGACCTAATCGACGAGCCAATCCGACCAACCAGCCGATGGGAGTACTTCCCCAGAGGCATGGTCATCTCTGATGGAGCCACGAGGATCCTGTCCATAGGATCCGTGAAAAGAAAATTCGACGAACTCATCGCGAACAACTCCGGCAAAATGAGTACGCTCGAGAAATTCCGAGGCCGCTCCAACCCGATCACATTTTACCTCGAGGAGCTCCCCGGGGGATCCCCCAACTCCAACATACCCCTGCTCATACGTGCAAGGATGGCAAACTTCGACGTCAGGCGCCTCCTCGTCGACGGCGGAAGCTCGGTTGACATCATGTACTCACACCTGTTCACAACTTTCCAGCTCGACGAATCCAACCTTTCCCCCTACGTAGGCTCCGACCTTCAAGGGTTCAACGGGACGACGAAGAGACCTTGGGGATACGTGGAATTGAAAGTCGCCTTCGGAGAAGAGGAAACAGCCAGGGAAATCAGCATCCGCTTCTTAGTCATCGAGTGCCCATCCCTCTATAACGGCATCTTGGGCAGGACAACGATAGCAGAACTCACCGCGGTACCCTCCACAGTCCACCTGAAGATGAAATACTACACGAAGCGGGGGGCCGTGGTGACCCTTAACGGAGACATCGAGGCCGCCCGAAGATGTTTTGAGGCTGCGCTGAAAGGCCTAGACTCCATTGCTCCATCGACCAAGAAGACAACTTCAAACACAACGCCAAAGGGCGAACCAACGAAGCTAGTCGGATCCGTGGAACTCGACAGCCGCTTCACCGACGAGCTCGACCACGAAACGAAGACCAGCGAAGTCAACGGGCAGCCCTCACACCCAGCGCGCCCCATCCCGGACGGAGAATTCGAACTCATTCCCCTAGGGGAAGACACGAGCAGAACCGTGAGGATAGGTGTCGGACTCCCAGACCTCGCGAAATGACAGCTCCAAGCCTGCCTCCGCGAGAACACCGACCTCTTTGCCTGGAGCGCCGCAGAAATGCCCGGACTCGACCCCGAGGTCGCCTGCCACCAGCTATCCATCAACCCGACCGCAAAAGCCGTTGTGCAACGCCGGCGTCGCCAGTCCCCCAAAAAATCGGCAACAGCCGAAAAAGCTGTAAAAGACCTCATAGAGGCAAACTTTATTTCGGAAGCCCGGTATTCAACCTGGTTGTCCAATGTTGTACTTGTTAAAAAGAATAATGGAAAATGGCGCATGTGTGTCGACTATACTGATCTCAATCGGGCATGTCCTAAGGACGCCTACCCCCTCCCCAACATCGACAAGCTCGTCGACAACTCCGCGGGCTTCAAGCTCTTGTCCTTCATGGACGCGTACTCGGGATACAATCAGATCCCGATGGCCGAACACGATAAACAGGCCACGGCCTTCATGACGGCGTCGGGCAATTACTATTATAACGTGATGCCCTTCGGCCTCAAGAACGTTGGGGCCACATACCAACGGATGATGAATGGGTCTTCCACGACGAAATCGGCGACATGCTCGAGGTATACATGGACGACATGATCGTCAAATCTGGCACGGAGGACGACCACACAACACACCTCCGGAAGGTCTTCGAGACCGCCAGGTCGTGCCGCATGCGCTTCAACCCGGAGAAGTGCACCTTCGGCGTCTGCGCCGGTAAATTCCTCGGCTACTACTTGACCGAACGGGGGATCGAAGCCAATCCGGACAAATGCCTCGCCTTCTCCAATATCACCATGCCCACCACGAAGAAGGCTATCCAGTCCCTCAACGATGTGCTTGCCTCCCTTTCACGATTCATTGCCAAGTCGGCCCAGCACGCCCTCCCATTCTTCAAACTGCTCAGGAAGGAGACCAAGTTCGAATGGACGGACGAATGCGAGAAATCCCTTTGCCACCTCAAACGCGTATTATCCGAACCACCAGTGCTGACGCGTCCCGTGACGGGCGAAACCCTATACTTATATCTGGTCGTGGCCAATGAAACCGTCAGCGCCGTCAACGTCAGCGAATCCGGGGAGGGCCAAAAGCCCATCTACTTTACTAGCAAAGCTCTCCACGGCCCAGAAATCCGATACCAGCTGATCGAGAAGGTCACCATAGCCCTCATAACGGCAGCACGCCGACTCCGGCATTATTTTCTCGCCCACACCATCGTGCTCCGCACCGATTAGCCCATTCGCCAGCTCCTCGGTCGCCCCGACATGGTCGGACGCATGCTGAAATGGTCACTAGAACTCTCTGAGTTCGACATCACCTACGAGGGCCGGCACGCCATCAAGGCTCAAGCCTTGGCCGATTTCATCGCCGAAATGACCATACCGCCCGACCCCACCGCCAGGAACCACACTTGGACCATTTTTGTGGATGGCTCCTCCAACTCCACGGGGAGCGGCACCGGCATCGTCCTCGACAACGACGAAGGCACCGTCATCGAAGTCTCTCTCATGCTGGCCTTCCCGACGACCAACAACCAGGCCGAGTACGAAGCGTTTCTGGCCGGCCTTCGCCTGGCATCCGACCTGGGAGCCAGGGACGTCCGAATCTACACAGATTCTCAGCTAGTCGCTTCGCAAGTCCGAGGCGAATATTAAGCAAAGAACGACAACCTCGCCGAATACCTCGCGTTCATCACCGAAAAACTGCGAGGTTTCGACACAGCAGAGATTCAGCACGTCCCTCGCGAGCAGAACACCCGCGCCGACATCCTCTCCAAACTGGCAAGCACCAAAAAGTGAAGCGGCCACAAGTCGGTCATTCAAGAGATCCTGTCGCAACCAAGTACCAGCGCGCCCACCACCCCCTTCGACATCAACGTCGTCGGGGATACCGACTGCTGGATGACCCCGCTCCACACCTATCTCAGCACCGGCCACCTTCCGGCCAACCCTGGAGAGGCTAGCGCAACCAGATGACGCGCCTGCTCGTACGTTCTCCTCGAAGGACGACTGTACCACTGAGGCTTCGCGATCCCACTCCTCAAATGCATAGATAAGTTCCGGAGCGCAGCCGTTCTGGAGGAAATCCACGAAGGCATCAACACGCAGCACCTCGGCGGAAGATCCCTAGCACGAAAGGCCCTACGAGCAGGCTATTACTGGCCATCAATGCAATCCGACTCAAAGGAACACGTCAAACGATGTGACAAATGTCAACGACACGGGGACATGCACCTCGCCCCCCCAGCCGACCTCACGCCCCTCTCATCCCCATGGCCATTCGCCTGGTGGGGGCTGGACATCCTCGGGCCCTTCCCCTTAGGGTCCTACCAGAACAAGTACCTCATCGTGGGAGTTGACTACTTCACCAAATGGATTGAGGCCGAAGCTATGGCCAAAATCACCGCCCACAACATACTCCGATTCTACCAACGCAACATCCTCGCCAGATTCGGAGTCCCACTCGCCATCGTCACCGATAACGGCACACAATTCATGGACAAAAACTTCCGCGACTTCGTCACCAAACTCGGAACCAGACACCACTTCGCCTCGGTCGAACACCCTCAGACGAACGACCAGGCGGAATCAGCGAACAGAGTCATACTCAGGGGACTCAGACGACGACTCGGCGACGCCAAACGAGCATGGGTCGAAGAGCTCCACAGCGTCCTCTGGGCATACCGCACCACTCCCCACTCAACCACGGGGGAAACCCCATTTCGCCTCACGTACGGAACCGAGGCCGTGATACCCATCGAAATACGTGAACCATCCCGACGAACGGAAGCTCCCCTGGGCACCGACGACAACGACGGCGCCCTCCGAGAAGAGCTCGACCTCGTCGAGGAAATCCGGTCAGGGGCAGCCCTCCGAGAAGCCCGGCTGAAGCAACAAGTCACACTTTGCCACAACAACAAAGTCCTAAAACGCGACTTTCAAACAGGCGACTTAGTTCTACGTAGAAACCAGAAAGACTCCCACGAGGGCAAACTGGCTGCGAATTGGGAAGGCCCTTACCGAGTTCGGGACAAAACGGAGCACGGGGCCTATTACCTCGAAAACCTGCACGGGGAACAACTAGCTCGACCTTGGAACGGCGTCTGCTGCAGATGCTCCACAATCTTATAATCACTTTTTCGAATCAAGCGCATGAACTCTTCTACATCTTTCGATGCCGCTTCTTTCTCGCTTGCTTGCACTGGGACATTCTCGGCCATCTTCCCTTTTCCTTTTTCTAGTCTTTCGGCCTCCACTTCAGGTGATATAAAGATCCTACACCTCCTTGTCATACCTCCTGAACCGACAACGTTGTCCACAGTCTCGGCTGGCTGCTTATTAACATCAATCTTTATCCCGTCACAATACACCTCCAACCCATATGACCATGGGACTGCTTTCGTGTTCACGTACGGGATTGGTCCGGCCTTAGTTATGGTGATCGGTGGTCGCTGAACCGGTGCTGCAATAGTAATTGTCTTTCGAGGAATCGTGACAGTGGCCACATCACTCTGATCATCTGCTACTGCCCCCGCAGGCTCTTCAGTTGCTGCTCGGTCAAACTGCAATGTGCCTCCATCAATTAAAGCCTGAATGCCTTTCTTCAAATCATCACACCCCCAGCTAGGGTCCAGCATTCTAAGCAATACTCGTCACATCCTGGAAAAACACCCCCTTGCAACAATCTGCTTTTTATCTCGCTCAGCGGCGTCTTTAAATCGTCGACATTCATAACCAGATTCAACCCTTCCTCAGTCAGAATGGCGTTTGCCCCATGATTGGGCATGGGTTTCTGCACTATATTCGGACCTACCGTTCCGAAATTGATAGTCTTGTTATCCAAAAGATCCTGCACAACGTGCTTAAAAGCATGGCAACCCTCTACATCGTGGCCCGGAGCCCCAGAGTGGAACTCGCAATGCCTGCTTGCATCATAACCATACGGAGGAGTTCCCGTTATCGGTGCCAGAGTTCTCTTCTCTACCAAGTTCAAACCCAACAATGTCTGCAACAAATCAGCATATGTTGAGGGAGGCTTCTCAAATACTCTTCTTGGTTTACCATCCTGGAATCTTCGTTGAGCCTGCTGCGCACCCTGCTGAGGCTGCGGCTGCTGCTGCTGTTGTTATTGTTGTTGCTGATGTTGCATTGGCTGCTGCTGAAATGGTTGTTGTTGATATGGAATAGTAACACTCGCCACCTGCTGCGGCTGATGATATTGGTTTCGTCCCCTGCCTCGGCCTCGGCCTCGGCCTCCAAACACTGTGCTTGCCTCGCCCTGACGGCGTCCACCAAAAGCCTTCCTATTACTGCTAGATGCAGTTGATTCCTCAGCCTGGAATTTTCCTTGCTTAATGTTACGTTCAATCTTTTCTCCCATCAGAATTAAGTCTGAAAAACTGGCCAGAGATGTATGAAACAACATGTCATGAAACAAGCTTGTGAATGTGCCGACGAACATGTCATTCATTTCCTTGTCTTCTAAAGGAGGACGGACCCTGGCAGCCATGTCGCGCCACCTTTGCGCGTACTCTTTAAAGCTCTCCCCCTTCTTCTGAGACAGCCCTGTCAATTGGACCCGATTGGGCGCCAAGTCGCTGTTATACTTGTAGTGAGCTACAAATGCCTCTGCTAACTGCTTCCATGTCTTGATATTAGTTGGCTTCAGTCCCATATACCACTCTAGGGAAGGGCCTGACAAACTATCTTGAAAGAAATGCATTAGCATTCTCTCATCAGTTGAATATGCAGCCATCTTTCTGTAATAAGCCCGTACGTGCACTTTCGGACATGTGTCCCCTTTATACTTATCAAACGTAGGAGCTTTGAATTTGATTGGCACCCTCAAGTCAGGTACCAGCCCCATTGTTGCCATGTCCAAGCCCACAGCACTTTGGTTCAGGACTCCCCTCATCTGCTCTTATAGCATTCTGATCTTCTGGGAGTTATCCATCGGCCCTTCGAAACCTCCGCCGGAGAAAGCGTCCTCCTGCTGATCTTCTTGCCACATACCATTCCCAGCTCCATACCCGTCATATTCATTATTGCGGCCAGCTCTAATCTGATTCATCACCGGACCTCGGCCTCTGCTGCCGTACCCTTGAACACCTCCAGCAGGCCCAAAAGCCATTAACCCAGCGCCGTTTCCATTTCCGAAACCTCCGTAGCCCTGATTGGCCACACCATAACCATCTTGCCCAAAGCCTTGAGCATTGAAACCATACTTCCCGGCATTATCGAATCCCTGATCGTTGAACCCGAATCCAGCATTGCCAAAGCCGTTGCCTCCCATATTATCACCCAAGTTGACATCACCCAGCCCAACGTTATGGACAGCAGTCTCGTTCCCAACTCCAACGTTACCGTTCCCAGCAGCGGTAGCGTTGTTGGTATTAGCAGCAGGTATATTGACTACAGGTGGAGCCACTGGCGTGGGAGTGCCATCTCCATGAACAGTATCGACTCACACAGACTGATGCTCCTCGTTACCGTGACCAGCATTTCGGGCCAACAGAGGCTGCACCATGGCTTGCAAATTCTCCTGGCCTTTTTGCAATAGCTTCCATGGTCTGCATAAAGAGAGCTAGCTTCTCGCGCACATCTTGCATCTCGTTCTGCATTTGATCCATGATTCTTCGACAGTTGGTGCGAGTGGAATAGCGGTGCGGGTGCTGATCTGCAATCCTGAAAGTACCTGAAGCAAAGCAGGAAATAAGACACCATCCAAAGATTACCTGTAATGCGATATGAATATGAATGCAATGCAATGTGTGTCTGTGCATTAGGGAAATTCATTCCCCGATTCTAGTGTGAAGGTGCCAGTGCAGTGGCAGTGCTATCAATATAAAGATCGGAGCTGAATCACAGAAAGCCTCATATATTGTAGAGAAATCAATAAGCCCGAAATACAATATCACTGAGAGTACAACAAGAAGGCATGACCTCAACCAACAATCCTGGTGATGGTCAGCACTATGCAAATAAAGCATACAAGCTACTACATGAAATGATCAAATCCTCCCATAAGTCTGGTACTCTTCTAGCAGCTTCTTGGTCTCCGGATGGCTTGGTCGATCAAGCAGCCCTTCAACAAGTTGGTTTCTTTTCTTAAGAACACGCCGTACGTCTTCAGCAGTTTCTTCCCATGCCCCTTCTCCGAAGCGATCCTCTAGTTTACGCTTCTGGGACACAGCTTCGTCTCTGCCTTTGATGGCCTTGTTTAGTGCATTCTGGAGACTATACCGGGTCATCACTTCTTCTTCACACTTCTTGATGCTGGACTTCAACTGCTCTTCGAGGTCGGAGATTTGCTGCTTCAACTTATCTTCCCTCTTCTTATTGTTGGTGAGCGTGGCATTCCAGGTCTTATTGCAAGAAGAGATCTCTCGGTGAGCGATGTCAAGTGCTTTCTTCTTGGATTCAAGCATGTCATGGGAGCTTCTGAACTCTTGCCCCAGACGTTCGCGCTTCTTCCTCTCCTCAGTCAACTCAGCCCCTAACCTGTTCACTAGCTCAATCTGCTGTTGGAAAGCATACACGACCTTGTTTTTCTCACTGCGTATCTGGGCTAGCTCATGCTCTAACCCTTCGTTGATCTTCATCAAGGCTTCTTTTTCTTTCACAAATTGCTCGTAGGCCTCCCTAGAAACAGTAGTTGGCTCTGCTACCGGAATAGGAACAAGAACTGGTGCATCTGGAAATGGCATCCTCAACTGACTGGCTCTCTCCTGGATCCACACTCTGTAAGGTGCATAGGCCTGACAGTCATTCTTCCCTAACAACGGCTTCCCTCTTTGGTTAATACGCGTCCAAGCATGCTGCAACTTGGCCAACAACCCTCCCTTCAAATCTCCGGTGAAGTACAGAGATTCCTGTACTTCTTCCTCCTTTGGCGGGTTCTTCAGCGCATATCCGAACTGACGGACGAGCAGAGAAGGGTTGTAATTGATACACCCTCTTCTTCCTATCAACGGCACATTAGGGTACCCAGAACAACTGAATATAAGTTCAGATTCCAGCAGATCTCTATCAAACCATTCAACGTCTTCGGAAGATAGCCTCATCAGGCGCTCTGACCAGCTAGCTGTGGTTGCACTCTTCACAAAGGATCCCTTCATGGGGAGGTGGCTTTTAAACCACATATCCAACAATGGTACACAGAAATGAACATTCTTTCCTCTTCCCTTCTCATTCTTGTAATGCAGTGAGTGGTAGAAATCTCCAAGTAGGGTAGGTACAGGATTACCAGCGACAAACAAGTAGAAGGCATCGAAGTCCACAAAAGCCGGTACATTGGGAAACAATATTATGCCGTAAATGCACAGAGCCAGCACAGCATTGAATGCAATCCAACATTCGCTCTTAGCGTACTCCTGAGCTTTACCGATCAAGAACTGGAGTGAGAAGCCTGGAACTCCACGGGAAACAGTAGTCAACAATTCAGAAGCATCCACATGCAAAGCCTTGGCCAAGTCTTCCGGCTTGGGCTTAATGCCAGAATGAATGAACGGAACCTGGTTCTACACGGGTAACTCAGTAAACTCCACATACTCCTCAATGGTAGGCCCCATAATGAAGTCAGCAAACGTAAAACATCTCAATGCGGGATCATAGAATTGCATCAAAGCGTACAGCCCATCTAGCTCTATCTCCGTGGGTTTGCGCACCAATCTCAATAGTCTTCCATAGCTCATTCTGAAGCTCCTACGAACCTCCTCATCAGCCAGAGAGATCAATCCAAGCAGGGGAACAACATCAGGAGTGGGCAATTTGTAAGCAACTGTCCTTCTTAAGCTGGCCATGATCAGACACTCAGAAATCCGGACACTAGAACTAGGGAAATGCAAATGCACCTGCAGCATAGACACACGTTAGTGGGATGCAATGATGATGAGTATGCAAACAAAATGCAATGCAAGTAACATGCAACAGGGACAAACTGCCGCAGCTGAATAGCCTGAACCATATCAAGAAGCCTCAGATAGATTCTCTAGAAGTCCTCAAACCCTGGTCTCAGATAGACCTAAAACCAAGCTCCAATAATGGTCTCTGACAGACCTACATCATAACTCCGGCTGGTCTCTGATAGACCTCAAATCATAACTCTCATAGGCCTCTGACAGACCTCATGACTCCTCAACTGGTCTCTGACAGACCTCATAACACATCTCCAAAATGGTCACCGACAGACCTCATAACTCATAAATACCCAGGATTTCTGATCAAGAGATAACCAGTATCTGAAAGTCTAGTTACCTGCATAACCCCAAACCCTCTCACAGGTGGATGTCCTAGTAACTGACAAAGGTATGGCATCCTATGCGGTCATTGGCGTCACAGACTTTCAGGGTTGATGATACGATTCCCAGAAGGAGTGGCATCATCAAATCCTGAAGAGGCCTCACTTAGCCAACTTCCAAATGATCGGTCCCCAGAGTCGACAATTCAACTAACCAGCAACCCACGCCAACCAAAGGAATGGGCAGGAGGCCAACCAGAGGAACCTAGTCTGAGTGTAGATTTCGCGGGACACCAAAGCAAGAAAAGCAAGCGGGCGCCAACTAATCTCTACTCTAATTCTAGGTGCACTCAAGCCCAGGTCCGGCTTCTCACTCAGTATCAGAACACCCGTCACACCCCCAATACAGCAATAATAATCAATATATATAATGCTGAAAATAAAGGTCAGAAATATAAATCCATACAAAATCCTCGACGGGAAAACAAGCGTTGGGATTGACTCTCTTAAGGGACGTTGGATCCCAAATGCATAAGAACTATCGCAGTCCTTAGCAGCCAGGGGACATTGGATCCCCAGCAGAGTCGCCAGCTGTCGCTACTGCGAAAATCGGCGCCGGCTGAACAGAAGAGTCGCCACCGTGCGTTATTTATCCCACGGGAGGGAAAGGAAATGCTCAGAGTAAACCTCGCACAACACGGGAAAGGTATGGTCGTCGCAACCAAAACCTGGATTCGGGAGTCGGTTACGCAAGGGGAAGGTATTAGCACCCCTCACGTCCGTCGTACTCGACGGGATCCACGCTTGTTTTCGGGTATGGATTTCTATTCTATCTAAACTAAGGTCAAGGGTTAAAAGAAAACAAAATGAAAATAAAATGACTCGGCAAAGTATCGCACTTTATGCCTACGTATTCCCGTCTGGAACGAGAAATCAGAGTCAACGTAGTTTGCCTACCTACGGAAAATGAGGGGAAGGTTGCTCGCTAGGATATCGCATCCTATGCCTACGTACTTTCATACAGCATGAAAGATCAGAGCAAACGTAGTTCGGGCCACGTACGACACAAGTCTGTCTTGGTTGATTTTATTCCTTCTGAAAAAGGTTTTTCTGATTAACAACCCCAGCGGACAAAAATGACGTCTTGATGAGTTCACGTTCTTTTACGAAAGAAGTGTCTTTTATTGTGTTTGAAATATTTATTGTGTTTTTCTGTTTGTCTTGAGAAAGAAGAGACAGAACTCTAACCTACGGTTGCGAAGGGAATCAAACTAATCTAATGTTATCATGCATGGGTTAAGACCTAGAGTCTATCATGCTCCTCTCTTGCACAGAGAGAAACAGAGATCCTAAGGGAATAGACGGCAACAGAAACAATATCAGATATATACAGTAAAGCGGTAAAATGCATGAATGCAGCAATACAAGCGAGGCAAGGGAGTCCCACTCAACCTCGAACCTAGAAAACAATAGGCAAAAGTGAACAGGCTTCACTTTCAACCCAACAGGTTAAACAGCAAACAATACAGTCAGGAAAACCAATCAATACATCAGAAATGAAATACATCAAAAATAAACAGCCACAGCAGCTCTGCATCAACATCTGTCTTCAAGTCATCATCAATCAGCTACAAACTTCTGGCCAGTCTCAGTCCCCATCTCCACAGCTTTCAAGCAAGGGCTTTGGTCATCAATCTTCCATCTGCAATGGCTTTTCTTCAAGTCTCATCCTCCAAGCTGAGGGATCAATCACCAGAGTGAGTTGGGTGTTAAGCAATTAGTTGACTACCAAGGGTGGCAAACCAACTGCTATTAACACATAAGACATTTTCTCTCAAGAGTTCTATCCCTTAGACAGTAGCACCAAGCCTTCCAAAGGAAGGGGGTGAATGTCTTAGAGAGACTCTGTATCACAGAGAGGAATGGAGGCAGTCAAGACCTTCCATGTTTGAGAATCAAGTTTACTACTCTAGAGCTCTACCTAGCTCCTAAACCCTAATCTTCTCAACAGCTGCTAGCAAGAATCTCCTCTCCAACTCTGGAAGTTGGTCTTCAAGCTCTGGATCTCCAATGGCTTCAACATCACAAGTCTTCAGCTTCCCCAATCCCCAGACAATCCCAATACCCACACAGACAAACAGTAATCCCCAGAGGGCACACCACACCAATCAATCAAATATAGACAGTAATACACTAATAGCAGTAGGGGAATCCTAGTGATTTCTAAGGGGATCTATCCTATACCCATAACCCCTATAGTCCATACCCCTAAAATCAAATGAAAATCTCCTAAAAGAATTAACCTATCTCACCTAAGTTGATTTAAAACCCTAATTTTATTCATATTGTTCACACCTAAGCTAATCACCTAAAATTAACTCCTAAAAATGGGAACTAAATTGCATGTACAAGTTAGTAGTGCCTACTAATCAACCTAAAAAGAATGGGTTAAAAATATTAAAGCATTTATTAGAACAAAAATTAACAAAATCATGCATGAAATGAAACACCTAAACTATACATTTATTTAGAAAATATGGGAAAAATACCAAATAAAAAATAAAATGCAATTTTTATTTTTTATAATTTTCTAGACTCTTTAAAGAAAATTATGCAAAAAGAATTATTAAAAAATAATGTTTTTTCAATTTTATATGATTTTCACAAAATGCAAGCAAAATTAAAAGAAATGAAAATCAAACAAAAGAATTAAATTGGGGAGGGGTGCCATAAGCAGACACGCTTAGTTGTAATTGTTGAGTGGGCCAGAACACAGGGGTGCGAATAGAACAAATAAATAGGCCCAGCGCGCTTCAGAATTTCAACAAAAAAAACAAAAACCTCAGAACGGTGTATATAGCAATATTCTCAGTTGATTTACGTTGGGCCTGGTTGAGAGGGGTGTTAAAAGCAAAGGAATTTGAAGCCCAGTCTGATGGAATAAATGAAACGGGGCGTTTCATAGTTTGAAGTTTCCCTCCGTTTCTCACTTTTAATCGCGTCCGTTGGATTGAGATTTGAGTCAAATGTCAAAGGGCAATCGTGTGGTCAGAAGGTTGTCTTCAACCTTAGAAACCCTAGGGTTTCTGAAACTTCTTCGCCATGCACACACTTTATACTCCTCTGTTCTCCATCAATTGTCCATGAAATCACATGCCATGAAGAGCAAACTTGGTCCATTTTCTTCCCTCTACACAACCCTATCACTATCTCCTTCTAAAATTCACTCAAGAAGTAAACCCGATAGGGGTAACAGATAGGATCCACCATTTTCACCTGCAATCAAATGCTTCAATTCTTGCCAAAACTTATCCTAATCGAATCTACACCTCATACTGGTCATTTTAAGCTATAAAAAGAGGATTATCGTGCCATATTCCATGTGTTATGAACCTTAACAGAATTTGTGCACCGTGATCAAACTCCATGAAACTTGTCCAAACTTACCAAAATCAATCATCTACTTATGCTTAACCATTCTATACTGCCAATTCTCTATAATCCTAACTAAACTAAGCAATTCGAACAGAATTCTAACCTGATGCAAATGGTGAAAACAGCTATGCCACTCCTTGAATTTGATGCTTGCAGTGATTGGAACTTGCTCAGTAACCTTGATGATGGATTCTGTATGCAATATCTTTTGTGCAAACTCCTTGAATCTTGCTCTTGAAACCTTCTTGCAACTTGGATGGAGAGGATGAATAGTACAATTCTTGATCAATTCAACCAAATGAATATGTGAATTTTGATCCTTGGATGATGATAATGATGATCAAATCAAGAGAGATGGAAATTGATGAGAATTTGAGAGAGTTTGTGATGCTTTTGCAAATTGGAGAAAGTGATTGAAACTTGTGATTTTTGAGAGAATGAGATCACCAACCATGGCATGAACCATCTCTTATCAATATATAAATGATGTTAGAACCTCCTAGAAACTTGGAGAAGTTTCCCTTGCATTCTTTCCCTTGGATTTGGTTTATGTATCTTCCATTACAAGCAACCATGGATAACTCCCAAAATATGAACTAAGCTCAAAATTCTACTTTAGCCAATGTCTTTAAAATGATCTTTCCATTCAAAATGACCTATAATTTTGCTTCATTTGGCCAGGATATGAAAAATCTCATTTTTAAGTCCATTTTTATTCATTAAATCCAACAATTTTGAAACCTTGTGCTATGAATCTTTCCAATCTCTCATGGTCACTTTTTTAGACTCAAAATGTCATTTGGAACAAGTTTGATGTTGTAAAGTTTTCCATTTGAAGCTTCCTTGTATGAGTTTTGGGCATAGGCTTGAAATGACCTGTAATTCTCAAATGACCAAAATACCCTTTGCTTGCCAAGACCATAAGTAGAGTTCCACAAATCATATGAAGGCATACTATACCATTATAGAAATCTAAGACAATTAGGAACAACTCTTATGTTGACCAGAAATTCATTTGAAATCTCCTTGAGGGGTAAAAATTGCTTGGAAGTCAAGTCACTTTTACAGACAAAATTTCAGATACCTCAGATGACCTGTAATTTGCAAGGACCATAACTTGAGTTCTATAAATCTCCTTGATTCCTTCCACCACTCAAATTACAGGTCTTGAGATCCTCTACAAGTTTCCTGTTGGCCAAGGATCCATTTGAAGCTTGTATTTTGACTTATCTTGCTTGGAAACTTGACCTAAACTAGGGGATTTTACCCAGAAACCCTAATTTAGAAACTCCTCTTCTCCTTGATTTCTCCTGATTTCTTCTTAGCATATCATCATATCCTTATTCTTCATGTCAAATGATGAACCCAACATCTCTCCAATAGCCTTTAATGCCTTTCAATCAGTCAATTGACCTAGAGTTGACCTAGGGTTGACCCAGATGAAACCCTAGTTGACTGTCTTCATCCCCAACTCTTGTGACTACACCAATGACTTATCTCTTTCTCCAAATGACTTTCTAAGTCTCCCAAGATGTCTAGCTACTCCCCATGCCTTCAATTCACAACTCATACTTTCCTTGATGATCCCCAGGCACCCTTAGATAGGAGATGGATGCACTTGCTTGATCTATTAACTTCCCAGCTTTCAAATTCTTTCTGATGACTTGAATGAGATTGAATCAGGATAATAACCTCTTGATAGGCCTCTAGAGATGACAATAATGCTTGGTCCCCTGTTGAATGACTTGCTATGCTTATGCTATGCAGATGAGTAACCTATGTACATGACTCTATATGCAAATGCTAATGATATTGAAACATAAACCAAGTGAATAAGGTTGAGCAAATTTTAGGGTGCAACAGCTGCCCCTATTCAAGCGACTTGGACCCGATTGGGTGAAGAGCCCGGAGCCTTCAGACATTCGCGGTACGAGGCGGTTGAATACTAAGAACCCAGAAATTTGCCAACCGCAGAAATAAACTGCGCCACTGCGTGAGGAACGACGTTCATCAGCTGAATCTGACTGTTACGACACCCACTAATCTCGTAGCGACCGTGCTGGGGATTACTCGTCTTTCCACGTAAGGAATAACCGTTCCACGTTATGAATAACACCGGCCATATTAGGACTCACCTTTCCCCGTAAGGAATGAACTTCTACTTCGTCAAACTCTTCCACGTAAGGAATATGTCTTCTTTTGAATCTGTCCATGTCAGGACTAAACCCTTCCACATAAGGAATATGTCGTTCTTCCACGTAAGGAATCAGTCTTTCCACGTCAGGAATACAAATCTTCTTTCCATGTTAGGAATTCTTCGTTCCCCGTAAGGAATCACCATATTTCCATGTTAGGAATACCTTGATCTGTCCACGTCAGGACTAAACTCTTCCACGTAAGGAATAATTTCTTTCTCTCCACGTCAGGAATAAATCTTGATACGTCCGCGTAAGGACTCCGTCTTTCTACGTAAGGACTGTCCGCGTCAGGACTAAACTTTTCCACGTAAGGAAACCCCAATCTTTCCACGTAAGGAATACAACTTGATACGTCCACGTAAGGACTACATCTTTCCACGTAAGGAATCCTCATCTTTCCATGTAAGGAATACAAACCTTCCACCACAATCTTTCCACGTTAGGAATAACTTGTTCTGTCCACGTCAGGACTAAATCTTTCCACGTAAGGAAACAAATTCTCTTTCCACGCAGGGAATAAACCTGTCCACGTCAGGACTCACGTTTCGTCTTGATTTGTCCACGGCAGGACTCGCCTCTTGACTTACTGAGACAATAAAACCTGTCCACGTTAGGACCCATATCTCAACCTGCTGAAGAACTAAACTTGCCCACGTCAGGACTTGCGCGTCTTTGACTTGATGGGGAAATAAAACTCGTCCACGTCAGGACACACACTCTGCCAACAACACGAAGAAGGATAAATCTGTCCACGTCAGGACTCTCGTGTCTTGTCATCATGACGAACTATACTCTTGTCCACGTCAGGAAACCCACTTCACCATTACGAATAAAACTATCAGCTGGAAATAAATTGCCCACGTCAGGACACCAACACGAAGAGTAACCCACTTTTGTCCATGTCAGGACTCCATACTCAATCAATACCGAGAACTCGAAGCTGTCCACGTTAGGACTAACACATACCGTCAACTTGAGGAAATGTCCACGTCAGGACTCCACATTCCAATAATTCTGAAAAATCGAACACGCCCACGTTAGGACTAGCACCTCCCATCAATCTGGGGAAATAAATCTGTCCACGTTAGGACTCCCACTTCTCTAGCACGAAGAAAATTTATCAATAAAACTGTCCATGTTAGGACTCATCCTTCCATTGGTCCGCCAACTTCTTATCACTGACGTTACAGCACTTTGAGGCTGACTCTACTGGGGATATTTGAAAACCAAACCACTAGATGCCTGTTCTGATAACTGGCGGTGACCTCTGAAATGCTGGTTCCTGAAACCAGTTAATGCTGACGTAACAACAACTTTGAAGGAAACAATCCGCTGGTCGGACTATAGAAACTCCAACAAGAAACCTGGCGAGGAAATAAGTAACTCTGCTTGGGGACAAAGAGAAACTTATCCTGCTGGCTCTATGGGGAGTAATGCCAAAGCTGACACTTCATCAAATGTCTCACGTCGAGATCCTGAATGGCTATTGATTCACCTGAACAAGGGCTCTCTCTACCTGCAAGAGAAATAATACTTGAAACAACAGGTCAGCCATCCTGGTTCATGTTTCAAATGCATGCGTTCGACAATGATGCAATGCTCCATTCGACATGGAAATGCTACGCTTTTATTTGGTGGATGCAAGTATGACACTATATGCCAATGCAATTGCAGACTCGAACTGCTGGGTACAGAAACTGCTTCAGCAAAATAAATGCTGAAGATAATGTCAATTCCGCTGGGGATAGCCAGATGCTACAGAACTATCTCAGCAAAATAAATGTTGGGAGAGTGAAGTCGACTCAGCTGGGAAATTGGGAACTCGAACCAACACCTCACTGAAGTAACACCCTGCTGGGGGATACAACTCCGCTAGAGAATAGTAGATGCGCCTGGTATAATTGGACTTCTGCTGTAAAGTGAACGGATATCACACGGTATTCTGACAAAATAAATGCCTGGGCGCACCACCAACTTTGCCTGGGGGAGTCTTAATCTTCGGATTCTACTGGGAGGAATGAACATACTCGCTGAAAAGAGAACTCCACTGGGGGATGGAATGATTCTCTTGGGGAAAATCAGCTGACTCCGCTGGGGAAGAGAGTAACTGACCCTGCGGGGAAGGGTAAACTGCCCGAATACAACTCACCAATATTAATCTTCTGCGGCTAAACCACTCTGCTTGAGATGGGGGAATCCTTCTGGGGGACACCACACTGTCTGAATACAGCCTACAATCTTGGAATTGCCAAACTTTTATGAGGATAAACGACTTTGCTGGAGCATGTCCTTTGGATAAGCTACGACTAGCTGGGGAATTCGATCCTTCTTCAGGAGGCACATGCGTGACCTGCGTGGGGGAACGCGTCTTTCGTTATTGCAATCTTTTGATCATCTTCCTCGTACGGCTATGAAATCTGCGACAACACAACAAGACAAGACAAGCCTATGCAACCAAATCGATTCAGGTTAGTGACATTATTTTCAGTTAATTCAAAGCTTTAGCAATTGTTGGCAAGGGCCAGTGACGTTATACACATGCTAGTTTCAAATAAACTTAGGCGTTTTATCATGCACAAAACAGTAAAGAACCAGCATCAAGTATTGAATACCATATTTTATTGATTGGGCCCCTGAATGGGCGGAGTTTTTGTACACGGGATGTAACTCCTGAAAAGAGGAAGCTACGCAAAGCAAATACACAAGTATGCACAAGAAGCATAAATATTTTGACAAGTTAAATTTTGGACGCATGTCGGCAACGGGATGCAGACGAACACCACGAACTGATCCTCCTATGACTCATCCGACTCAAGTGCTTTCCCGGCATTCACACTTCCGAAGAGGTTGTATCTGATAATTGCCCCCTCAGGCATTCTCCCGCACTGATGCTCACCGCAGTATCAAATTCGGACCGCAGTCATTTGCTTTTCAAATCCCTAACTTTTGCGTGAACCGCCCTTTACGGGTTTTCATTTCACCGGGATACCCCTTTTTGCCGAAGCCGCCCAGTGTAGGTTTTCAACTTCGCGGGTGTACATTTTTCATTTTATCCCTAACTTTTGCCCGAACCTTTCATTCTGTTTTTGGTTCGCCAGGATGCCCCATTTTTGCCTGGACTCTCTTTTTTTTCGTCCAGCGGGTCAATTTTAAGCAAAGTATTTTTTAACTGCGTCCGAATTCACAGGCGACATGAAGTCTTCACCGTCCATAGTGGACAACAATAACGCTCCTCCTGAAAAGACTTTCCTGACAACTTATGGCCCTTCGTAGTTGGGGGTCCACTTGCCCCTGTGATCTGCTTGCGGCGGGAGAGTCCTTTTCAACACAAGGTCGCCCGTCTGAAAGCTTCGCGGATGTATCTTCTTATCATATGCTTTCTTCATTCGGCTCTGGTACAAACGACCATATGTTAGAGAAGCTAGCCTCTTCTCGTCCATTAAACTCAATTGGTTCAACCTGTCTTTCACCCATTCTGCCTCGTCCAGCTGAACGTCTCGCAATACCCTCAGAGAAGGGATCTCAACTTCCAATGGTAATACCGCTTCCATTCCGTATACCAACGAGAACGGGGTTTCCCCGGTTGATGTGCGTACCGTCGTACGATAACCGTGCAAAGCGAAGGGTAGCATCTCATGCCAATCCTTATAGGTCACCACCATCTTTTGAACGATCTTCTTGATATTCTTATTGGCCGCTTCAACAGCGCCGTTCATCTTGGGTCGGTAAGGGGAGGAGTTTTGATGTTCGATCTTGAAATTCTGACAGAGCTCCTTCATCATTTTGTTATTCAGGTTTGAACCGTTGTCCGTGATTATCCGCTCGGGGATCCCATATCTGCAAATGATATCTCTCTTGATGAATCTGGCCACCACTTGCTTAGTTACGTTTGCGTAAGACGCCGCTTCCACCCACTTGGTGAAATAATCGATTGCTACTAGGATGAACCGATGCCCGTTAGAAGCTGTTGGCTCGATCCTTCCAATCATATCGATTCCCCACATCGAGAACGGCCACGGCGATGACATTACATTCAGAGGACTCAGAGGCACATGGATCTTATCGGCATAGATTTGGCACTTGTGGCACTTCCTCGCAAACTTGAAGCAGTCAGTTTCCATAGTCAGCCAAAAATAACCTGCCCGCAGCAGCTTTCTCGTCATAGCATGCCCGCCAGCATGCGTACCAAAGGTACCTTCGTGTATTTCCTCCATGAGCAGTTTGGCCTCTTTCTCGTCTACACAACGCAACAACACCAAATCATGGTTTCTTCTGTATAAGACGCCATCCGGGTTCAAATAGAAATTACCCGCTAATCTTCTGAGAGTCTTCTGATCTTGACTGGATGCCCCAGCCGGATACTCTTTGTTCTTCAGAAAATTAAGGATATCAAAATACCACGGTTTGTCATCGGATGTCTCATCAATAGCAAATACGTAAGCTGGCCTGTCAAGCCGAGAGATAATGATTTTGGGAGCCTCGTTCCAGAAGTTGACTTTGTACATGGAAGACAAAGTGGCTAGGGCGTCAGCCATTTGATTCTCTGCCCGTGGTACATGATGCAACTCAACCTTGTCAAAGAAAGGCAACAATCTCCTTGCATAATTCATGTAATGTATCAAGTTGGGCTGACGCGTCTCCCACTCCCCTTTGATCTGATTCACCACCAGAGCTGAGTCTCCGTATACGTCTAAATTCTTGATTCGCAAATCAATGGCTTCTTCAAGCCCCATTATACAAGCTTCGTATTCGGCCTCATTATTGGTAACGGCAAAGGTCAATCGGGCAGTAAACGGGATGTGCGACCCGTGTGGTGTAGTAATGATTGCCCCTATTCCGCTACCGTAAGCATTCACAGCTCCGTCAAATATCATCTTCCATTTGGAACCCACCTCTGGTCCTTCGTCTGGCAGCGGCTCTTCACAATCTTTCATCTTTAGGTACATGATATCCTCGTCAGGAAAATCAAACCTCATCGATTGGTAATCTTCAATAGGCTGCTCCGCCAGATACTCAGACAATACACTCCCCTTTATAGCCTTTTGCGAGACATATTGAATGTCATATTCAGTCAAGACCATCTGCCAACGGGCAATTCTCCCTGACAATGCCTGCTTTTCGAATACATATTTGATAGGATCCATCTTCGAGATGAGCATGGCTGTATGATTCAGCATGTATTGCCTCAAACGCTTGGCGGCCCAGGCTAGCGCGCAACAAGTTTTCTCCAACATTGAGTATCGAGATTCACAGTCTGTAAATTTCTTACTCAAATAGTAGATCGCATGCTCTTTTCTTCCTGTCTCGTCGTGTTGACCGAGAACACAACCCATGCTTCCCTCAAGAACCGTCAAATACATAATCAAGGGTCTCCCTGCCACTGGGGGTATCAAAATAGGAGGCTCCTGCAAATACTGCTTTATTTTATCGAACGCCTTTTGACAATTTTCGTTCCATGTTACAGCTTGATCTTTCTTCAATAACTTGAATAATGGTTCACACGTGGCTGTTAGGTGAGATATGAACCGAGCGATGTAGTTCAATCTCCCTAAAAACCCGCGTACCTCTTTCTCTGTTTTAGGCGTCGGCATTTCTTGAATCGCTCTTATTTTAGCAGGATCGACCTCTATTCCTCTTTCGCTTACGATAAACCCCAGCAGTTTACCCGATCTCACCCCGAAGGTGCATTTGTTAGGGTTCAGTCTCAGCCTGAACTTCCTAAGCCTTTTAAATAACTTCAGCAGATTCACCAGATGCTCTTCCTCCGTCTGGGATTTGGCAATCATATCGTCAACATAAACTTCGATCTCTTTATGCATCATATCATGGAAAAGAGTCGTCATCGCACGCTGATATGTTGCCCCAGCATTTTTCAAACCAAAGGGCATCACTTTGTAGCAAAATGTTCCCCAAGGCGTTATGAAAGTGGTCTTCTCCATATCCTCTGGCGCCATTTTAATTTGATTATAGCCTGAAAAGCCATCCATGAAGGAGAATACGGAGTATTGAGCAGTATTGTCAACTAGCACATCAATATGAGGATGTGGAAAATCGTCCTTTGGGCTTGCTTTATTCAAATCTCTATAATCCACGCACATTCGAACCTTGCCATCTTTCTTTGGCACCGGTACGATGTTAGCAACCCATGAGGGATACTTTGTCACAGCCAGGAAACCAGCGTCCCACTGTTTTTGAACTTCCTCTTTGATCTTCACTGCCATAACTGGTCGAGTTCTGCGAAGCTTTTGTTTGACCGGCGGGCAATCTTCTTTCAGTGGCAGACGGTGCACAACCATATCTGTATCGAGCCCTGGCATATCTTCATACGACCAAGCGAATACATCACTATACTCTCGGAGCATTTCAACCAGCCTTCGCTTGATATCACCCTGCAGTGCGGCTCCGATACGAATATTCTTCTCAACCCCTTCCGACCCCAAGTTGATAATTTCGATGACCTCGTCGTGAGGCAGAATGGCTCTTTCCTCTTGCTTCACCAACCAAGACAGTTCTTCAGGAACGTCACTATCTTCGACAACCTCTTCTTCGGCCTGGAATACCGGATGTTCAAAGTCGGGACGAGTCATAGGTGGTTCAAGGATGTCATCTGAAAATGTTATCCTGCAAAAGGAATGGTTAAGTGCTTCAAAATGCGTATAAAGTGAATAACCACGTTGCCATTTTATTGAAAAAATACAAAACAAGAAAGACAGAGATTACAGTATTTGCACATGAAAAAAACGCCATTCATTTAATGATTAACACGCAATGTTCATAACAACACAACCCTAAGCAAATACTGATGCCCCAGGCAAGACATCAGATTATTCAACAATTAATAAAGCAAAGCATTACTGTTTAAAAGTCACAGGAACAAACTCCTGAATAGACCAGTTGCACAGTCCCTGTCCTGGCGTGCTTGGCTGAATCCAGGCATCCATATCATAGTCACTGTCTCCTTCGTCAGACTCCGAAGCAGCGTTGATGGTTTCATGACATACTCCACTGGCAGAGATTGTTATTGGCCCTCTGAAACGGGGTGCCCCCGCAGCAGGCGCTGATGACGACGGTTGGTATCCCAGCCCGAACCGGTCCATCTTTACAGGAATATCCAGCACTTTGCCCCAGCCCTTTGCTTCTCCTGCCTCCACTAGAGCTTGAGCTTCTTTATATGACGAGACAGCTATCTCCGACACTTTGCTCGGCCCGGGACCTTTGTCCTTGACGCGCAACCCTTCAAATGCCTGGCAGGGCGTTTCGTGGATCTCTCCGTCGACCTCCACATATTTAAATGACGACAGATGGCTGACCAGGATGTCTTCTTCTCCGCACACGGTGACCACGCTGTCTCCGACCATATATTTCAACTTCTGATGCAGGGTAGACGTGACTGCCCCAGCCCCGTGAATCCAAGGTCTTCCCAGCAAGCAGCTATACGCAGGCTGTATATCCATGATATAAAACTCAGTCGCAAACACCTCCGGCCCCACCTGTAGAGGCAATGTGATCGATCCAAAGACTGTTCTTCGCGTGCCGTCAAAGGCTCTAACTACCAAGTCACTGGGCGTGCACAGGATTCCTCTGACATCCAGCTTCATCATCGCTTTCTTAGGCATCACATTCAAAGATGATCCGGTATCGACCAATACATGCGACATTACTGATCCTCTACATTCGACAGATATGTGCAACGCCATATTATGATCTCTCCCCTTAGGGGTCAAATCGAAGTCGGTAAATCCCAAGCTGTGGCCTGCATTCACATGTGCCAACACTCCTTCCAGCTGATTCACGGAGACGTCTTGGGGTACGAAGGAAGTATCCAGGACTTTCAACAACGCATTTCTGTGAGCTTCCGAACACAAGAGTAATGACAAGATGGATATTTTGGACGGCGTCTGCTGCAGATGCTCCACAATCTTATAATCACTTTTTCGAATCAAGCGCATGAACTCTTCTACATCTTTCGATGCCGCTTCTTTCTCGCTTGCTTGCACTGGGACATTCTCGGCCATCTTCCCTTTTCCTTTTGCTAGTCTTTCGGCCTCCACTTCAGGTGATATAAAGATCCTACACCTCCTTGTCATACCTCCTGAACCGACAACGTTGTCCACAGTCTCGGCTGGCTGCTTATTAACATCAATCTTTATCCCGTCACAATACACCTCCAACCCATATGACCATGGGAATGCTTTCGTGTTCACGTACGGGATTGGTCCGGCCTTAGTTATGGTGATCGGTGGTCGCTGAACCGGTGCTGCAATAGTAATTGTCTTTCGAGGAATCGTGACAGTGGCCACATCACTCTGATCATCTGCTACTGCCCCCGCAGGCTCTTCAGTTGCTGCTCGGTCAAACTGCAATGTGCCTCCATCAATTAAAGCCTGAATGCCTTTCTTCAAATCATCACACCCCCCAGCTAGGGTCCAGCATTCTAAGCAATACTCGTCACATCCTGGAAAAACACCCCCTTGCAACAATCTGCTTTTTATCTCGCTCAGCGGCGTCTTTAAATCGTCGACATTCATAACCAGATTCAACCCTTCCTCAGTCAGAATGGCGTTTGCCCCATGATTGGGCATGGGTTTCTGCACTATATTCGGACCTGCCGTTCCGAAATTGATAGTCTTGTTGTCCAAAAGATCCTGCACAACATGCTTAAAAGCATGGAAACCCTCTACATCGTGGCCTGGAGCCCCAGAGTGGAACTCGCAATGCCTGCTTGCATCATAACCATATGGAGGAGTTCCCGTTATCGGTGCCAGAGTTCTCTTCTCTACCAGGTTCAAACCCAACAATGTCTGCAACAAATCAGCATATGTTGAGGGAGGCTTCTCAAATACTCTTCTTGGTTTACCACCCTGGAATCTTCGCTGAGGCTGCTGCGCACCCTGCTGAGGCTGCTGTTGTTGTTGTTGTTGCTGATGTTGCATTGGCTGCTGCTGAAATGGTTGTTGTTGATATGGAATAGTAACACTCGCCACCTGCTGCGGCTGATGATATTGGTTTCGTCCCCTGCCTCGGCCTCGGCCTCGGCCTCCAAACACTGCGCTTGCCTCGCCCTGACGGCGCCCACCAAAAGCCTTCCTATTACTGCCAGATGCAGTTGATTCCTCAGCCTGGAATTTTCCTTGCTTAATGTTACGTTCAATCTTTTCTCCCATCAGAATTAAGTCTGAAAAACTGGCCAGAGATGTATGAAACAACATGTCATGAAACAAGCCTGTGAATGTGCCGACGAACATGTCATTCATTTCCTTGTCTTCTAAAGGAGGATGTACCCTGGCAGCCATGTCGCGCCACCTTTGCGCGTACTCTTTAAAGCTCTCCCCCTTCTTCTGAGACAACCCTATCAATTGGACCCGATTGGGCGCCAAGTCGTTGTTATACTTGTAGTGAGCTACAAATGCCTCTGCTAACTGCTTCCATGTCTTGATATTAGTTGGCTCCAGTCCCATATACCACTCTAGGGAAGGGCCTTACAAACTATCTTGAAAGAAATGCATTAGCATTCTCTCATCAGTTGAATATGCAGCCATCTTTCTGTAATAAGCCCGTACGTGCACTTTCGGACATGTGTCCCCTTTATACTTATCAAACGTAGGAGCTTTGAATTTGATTGGCACCCTCAAGCCAGGTACCAGCCCCATTGTTGCCATGTCCAAGCCCACAGCACTTTGGTTCAGGACTCCCCTCATCTGCTCTTCTAGCATTCTGATCTTCTGGGAGTTATCCATCGGCCCTTCGAAACCTCCGCCGGAGAAAGCGTCCTCCTGCTGATCTTCTTGCCACATACCATTCCCAGCTCCATACCCGTCATATTCATTATTGCGGCCAGCTCTAATCTGATTCATCACCGGACCTCGGCCTCTGCTGCCGTACCCTTGAACACCTCCAGCAGGCCCAAAAGCCATTAACCCAGCGCCGTTTCCATTTCCGAAACCTCCGTAGCCCTGATTGGCCACACCATAACCATCTTGCCCAAAGCCTTGAGCATTGAAACCATACTTCCCGGCATTATCGAATCCCTGATCGTTGAACCCGAATCCAGCATTGCCAAAGCCGTTGCCTCCCATATTATCACCCAAGTTGACATCACCCAGCCCAACGTTATGGACAGCAGTCTCGTTCCCAACTCCGACGTTACCGTTCCCAGCAGCGGTAGCGTTGTTGGTATTAGCAACAGGTATATTGACTACAGGTGGAGCCACTGGCGTGGGAGTGCCATCTCCATGAACAGTATCGACTCGCACAGACTGATGTTCCTCGTTACCGTGACCAGCATTTCGGGCCAACAGAGGCTGCACCATGGCTTGCAAATTCTCCTGGCCTTTTGCAATAGCTTTCATGGTCTGCATAAAGAGATCTAGCTTCTCGCGCACATCTTGCATCTCGTTCTGCATTTGATCCATGATTCTTCGACAGTTGGTGCGAGTGGAATAGCGGTGCGGGTGCTGATCTGCAATCCTGAAAGTACCTGAAGCAAAGCAGGAAATAAGACACCATCCAAAGATTACCTGTAATGCGATATGAATATGAATGCAATGCAATGTGTGTCTGTGCATTAGGGAAATTCATTCCCCGATTCTAGTGTGAAGGTGCCAGTGCAGTGGCAGTGCTATCAATATAAAGATCGGAGCTGAATCACAGAAAGCCTCATATATTGTAGAGAAATCAATAAGCCCGAAATACAATATCACTGAGAGTACAACAAGAAGGCATGACCTCAACCAACAATCCTGGTGATGGTCAGCACTATGCAAATAAAGCATACAAGCTACTACATGAAATGATCAAATCCTCCCATAAGTCTGGTACTCTTCTAGCAGCTTCTTGGTCTCCGGATGGCTTGGTCGATCAAGCAGCCCTTCAACAAGTTGGTTTCTTTTCTTAAGAACACGCCGTACGTCTTCAGCAGTTTCTTCCCATGCCCCTTCTCCGAAGCGATCCTCTAGTTTACGCTTCTGGGACACAGCTTCGTCTCTGCCTTTGATGGCCTTGTTTAGTGCATTCTGGAGACTATACCGGGTCATCACTTCTTCTTCACACTTCTTGATGCTGGACTTCAACTGCTCTTCGAGGTCGGAGATTTGCTGCTTCAACTTATCTTCCCTCTTCTTATTGTTGGTGAGCGTGGCATTCCAGGTCTTATTGCAAGAAGAGATCTCTTGGTGAGCGATGTCAAGTGCTTTCTTCTTGGATTCAAGCATGTCATGGGAGCTTCTGAACTCTTGCCCCCATACGTTCGCGCTTCTTCCTCTCCTCAGTCAACTCAGCCCCTAACCTGTTCACTAGCTCAATCTGCTGTTGGAAAGCATACACGGCCTTGTTTTTCTTACTGCGTATCTGGGCTAGCTCATGCTCTAACCCTTCGTTGATCTTCATCAAGGCTTCTTTTTCTTTCATAACTTGCTCGTAGGCCTCCCTAGAAACAGTAGTTGGCTCTGCTACCGGAATAGGAACAAGAACTGGTGCATCTGGAAATGGCATCCTCAACTGATTGGCTCTCTCCTGGATCCACACTCTGTAAGGTGCATAGGCCTGACAGTCATTCTTCCCTAACAACGGCTTCCCTCTTCGGTTAATACGCGTCCAAGCATGCTGCAACTTGGCCAACAACCCTCCCTTCAAATCTCCGGTGAAGTACAGAGATTCCTGTACTTCTTCCTCCTTTGGCGGGTTCTTCAGCGCATATCCGAACTGACGGACGAGCAGAGAAGGGTTGTAATTGATACACCCTCTTCTTCCTATCAACGGCACATTAGGGTACCCAGAACAACTGAATATAAGTTCAGATCCCAGCAGATCTCTATCAAACCATTCAACGTCTTCGGAAGATAGCCTCATCAGGCGCTCTGACCAGCTAGCTGTGGTTGCACTCTTCACAAAGGATCCCTTCATGGGGAGGTGGCTTTTAAACCACATATCCAACAATGGTACACAGAAATGAACATTCTTTCCTCTTCCCTTCTCATTCTTGTAATGCAGTGAGTGGTAGAAATCTCCAAGTAGGGTAGGTACAGGATTACCAGCGGCAAACAAGTAGAAGGCATCGAAGTCCACAAAAGCCGGTACATTGGGAAACAATATTATGCCGTAAATGCACAGAGCCAGCACAGCATTGAATGCAATCCAACATCCGCTCTTAGCGTACTCCTGAGCTTTACCGATCAAGAACTGGAGTGAGAAGCCTGGAACTCCACGGGAAACAGTAGTCAACAATTCAGAAGCATCCACATGCAAAGCCTTGGCCAAGTCTTCCGGCTTGGGCTTAATGCCAGAATGAATGAACGGAACCTGGTTCTGCACGGGTAACTCAGTAAACTCCACATACTCCTCAATGGTAGGCCCCATAATGAAGTCAGCAAACGTAAAACATCTCAATGCGGGATCATAGAATTGCATCAAAGCGTACAGCTCATCTAGCTCTATCTCCGTGGGTTTGCGCACCAATCTCAATAGTCTTCCATAGCTCATTCTGAAGCTCCTACGAACCTCCTCATCATCCAGAGAGATCAATCCAAGCAGGGGAACAACATCAGGAGTGGGCAATTTGTAAGCAACTGTCCTTCTTAAGCTGGCCATGATCAGACACTCAGAAATCCGGACACTAGAACTAGGGAAATGCAAATGCACCTGCAGCACAGACACACGTTAGTGGGATGCAATGATGATGAGTATGCAAACAAAATGCAATGTAAGTAATATGCAACAGGGACCAACTGCCGCAGCTGAATAGCCTGAACCATATCAAGAAGCCTCAGATAGATTCTCTAGAAGTCCTCAAACCCTGGTCTCAGATAGACCTAAAACCAAGCTCCAATAATGGTCTCTGACAGACCTACATCATAACTCCGGCTGGTCTCTGATAGACCTCAAATCATAACTCCCATAGGCCTCTGACAGACCTCAGGACTCCTCAACTGGTCTCTGACAGACCTCATAACACATCTCCAAAATGGTCACCGACAGACCTCATAACTCATAAATACCCAGGATTTCTGATCAAGAGATAACCGGTATCTGAAAGTCTAGTTACCTGCATAACCCCAAACCCTCTCACAGGTGGATGTCCTAGTAACTGACAAAGGTATGGCATCCTATGCGGTCATTGGCGTCACAGACTTTCAGGGTTGATGATACGATTCCCAGAAGGAGTGGCATCATCAAATCCTGAAGAGGCCTCACTTAGCCAACTTCCAAATGATCGGTCCCCAGAGTCGACAATTCAACTAACCAGCAACCCACGCCAACCAAAGGAAGGGGCAGGAGGCCAACCAGAGGAACCTCGTCTGAGTGTAGATTTCGCGGGACACCAAAGCAAGCAAAGCAAGCGGGCGCCAACTAATCTCTACTCTAATTCTAGGTGCACTCAAGCCCAGGTCCGGCTTCTCACTCAGTATCAGAACACCCGTCACACCCCCAATACAGCAATAATAATCAATATATATAATGCTGAAAATAAAGGTCAGAAATATAAATCCATACAAAATCCTCGACGGGAAAACAAGCGTTGGGATTGACTCTCTTAAGGGACGTTGGATCCCAAATGCATAAGAACTATCGCAGTCCTTAGCAGCCAGGGGACATTGGATCCCCAGCAGAGTCGCCAGCTGTCGCTACTGCGAAAATCGGCGCCGGCTGAACAGAAGAGTCGCCACCGTGCGTTATTTATCCCACGGGAGGGAAAGGAAATGCTCAGAGTAAACCTCGCACAACACGGGAAAGGTATGGTCGTCGCAACCAAAACCTGGATTCGGGAGTCGGTTACGCAAGGGGAAGGTATTAGCACCCCTCACGTCCGTCGTACTCGACGGGATCCACGCTTGTTTTCGGGTATGGATTGCTATTCTATCTAAACTAAGGTCAAGGGTTAAAAGAAAACAAAATGAAAATAAAATGACTCGGCAAAGTATCGCACTTTATGCCTACGTATTCCCGTCTGGAACGAGAAATCAGAGTCAACGTAGTTCGCCTACCTACGGAAAATGAGGGGAAGGTTGCTCGCTAGGATATCGCATCCTATGCCTACGTACTTTCATACAGCATGAAAGATCAGAGCAAACGTAGTTCGGGCCACGTACGACACAAGTCTGTCTTGGTTGATTTTATTCCTTCTGAAAAAGGTTTTTCTGATTAACAGTTCCAGCGGACAAAAATGACGTCTTGATGAGTTCACGTTCTTTTACGAAAGAAGTGTCTTTTATTGTGTTTGAAATATTTATTGTGTTTTTCTGTTTGTCTTGAGAAAGAAGAGACAGAACTCTAACCTACGGTTGCGAAGGGAATCAAACTAATCTAATGTTATCATGCATGGGTTAAGACCTAGAGTCTATCATGCTCCTCTCTTGCACAGAGAGAAACAGAGATCCTAAGGGAATAGACGGCAACAGAAACAATATCAGATATATATAGTAAAACGGTAAAATGCATGAATGCAGCAATACAAGCGAGGCAAGGGAGTCCCACTCAACCTCGAACCTAGAAAACAATAGGCAAAAGTGAACAGGCTTCACTTTCAACCCAACAGGTTAAACAGCAAACAATACAGTCAGGAAAACCAATCAATACATCAGAAATGAAATACATCAAAAATAAACAGCCACAGCAGCTCTAGCTCAACATCTGTCTTCAAGTCATCATCAATCAGCTACAAACTTCTGGCCAGTCTCAGTCCCCATCTCCACAGCTTTCAAGCAAGGGCTTTGGTCATCAATCTTCCATCTGCAATGGCTTTTCTTCAAGTCTCATCCTCCAAGCTGAGGGATCAATCACCAGAGTGAGTTGGGTGTTAAGCAATTAGTTGACTACCAAGGGTGGCAAACCAACTGCTATTAACACATAAGACATTTTCTCTCAAGAGTTCTATCCCTTAGACAGTAGCACCAAGCCTTCCAAAGGAAGGGGGTGAATGTCTTAGAGAGACTCTGTATCACAGAGAGGAATGGAGGCAGTCAAGACCTTCCATGTTTGAGAATCAAGTTTACTACTCTAGAGCTCTACCTAGCTCCTAAACCCCAATCTTCTCAACAGCTGCTAGCAAGAATCTCCTCTCCAACTCTGGAAGTTGGTCTTCAAGCTCTGGATCTCCAATGGCTTCAACATCACAAGTCTTCAGCTTCCCCAATCCCCAGACAATCCCAATACCCACACAGACAAACAGTAATCCCCAGAGGGCACACCACACCAATCAATCAAATATAGACAGTAATACACTAATAGCAGTAGGGGAATCCTAGTGATTTCTAAGGGTATCTATCCTATACCCATAACCCCTATAGTCCATACCCCTAAAATCAAATGAAAATCTCCTAAAAGAATTGACCTATCTCACCTAAGTTGATTTAAAACCCTAATTTTATTCATATTGTTCACACCTAAGCTAATCACCTAAAATTAACTCCTAAAAATGGGAACTAAATTGCATGTACAAGTTACTAGTGCCTACTAATCAACCTAAAAAGAATGGGTTAAAAATATTAAAGCATTTATTAGAACAAAAATTAACAAAATCATGCATGAAATGAAACACCTAAACTATACATTTATTTAGAAAATATGGGAAAAATACCAAATAAAAAATAAAATGCAATTTTTATTTTTTATAATTTTCTAGACTCTTTAAAGAAAATGATGCAAAAAGAATTATTAAAAAATAATGTTTTTTCAATTTTATATGATTTTCACAAAATGCAAGCAAAATTAAAAGAAATGAAAATCAAACAAAAGAATTAAATTGGGGAGGGGTGCCATAAGCAGACACGCTTAGTTGTAATTGTTGAGTGGGCCAGAACACAGGGGTGCGAATAGAACAAATAAATAGGCCCAACGCGCTTCAGAATTTCAACAAAAAAAACAAAAACCTCAGAACGGTGTATATAGCAATATTCTCAGTTGATTTACGTTGGGCCTGGTTGAGAGGGGTGTTAAAAGCAAAGGAATTTGAAGCCCAGTCTGATGGAATAAATGAAACGGGGCGTTTCATAGTTTGAAGTTTCCCTCCGTTTCTCACTTTTAATCGCGTCCGTTGGATTGAGATTTGAGTCAAATGTCAAAGGGCAATCGTGTGGTCAGAAGGTTGTCTTCAACCTTAGAAACCCTAGGGTTTCTGAAACTTCTTCGCCATGCACACACTTTATACTCCTCTGTTCTCCATCAATTGTCCATGAAATCACATGCCATGAAGAGCAAACTTGGTCCATTTTCTTCCCTCTACACAACCCTATCACTATCTCCTTCTAAAATTCACTCAAGAAGTAAACCCGATAGGGGTAACAGATAGGATCCACCATTTTCACCTGCAATCAAATGCTTCAATTCTTGCCAAAACTTATCCTAATCGAATCTACACCTCATACTGGTCATTTTAAGCTATAAAAAGAGGATTATCGTGCCATATTCCATGTGTTATGAACCTTAACAGAATTTGTGCACCATGATCAAACTCCATGAAACTTGTCCAAACTTACCAAAATCAATCATCTACTTATGCTTAACCATTCTATACTGCCAATTCTCTATAATCCTAACTAAACTAAGCAATTCGAACAGAATTCTAACCTGATGCAAATGGTGAAAACAGCTATGCCACTCCTTGAATTTGATGCTTGCAGTGATTGGAACTTGCTCAGTAACCTTGATGATGGATTCTGTATGCAATATCTTTTGTGCAAACTCCTTGAATCTTGCTCTTGAAACCTTCTTGCAACTTGGATGGAGAGGATGAATAGTAAAATTCTTGATCAATTCAACCAAATGAATATGTGAATTCTGATCCTTGGATGATGATAATGATGATCAAATCAAGAGAGATGGAAATTGATGAGAATTTGAGAGAGTTTGTGATGCTTTTGCAAATTGGAGAAAGTGATTGAAACTTGTGATTTTTGAGAGAATGAGATTACCAACCATGGCATGAACCATCTCTTATCAATATATAGATGATGTTAGAACCTCCTAGAAACTTGGAGAAGTTTCCCTTGCATTCTTTCCCTTGGATTTGGTTTATGTATCTTCCATTACAAGCAACCATGGATAACTCCCAAAATATGAACTAAGTTCAAAATTCTACTTTAGCCAATGTCTTTAAAATGATCTTTCCATTCAAAATGACCTATAATTTTGCTTCATTTGGCCAGGATATGAAAAATCTCATTTTTAAGTCCATTTTTATTCATTAAATCCAACAATTTTGAAACCTTGTGCTATGAATCTTTCCAATCTCTCATGGTCACTTTTCTAGACTCAAAATGTCATTTGGAACAAGTTTGATGTTGTAAAGTTTTCCATTTGAAGCTTCCTTGTATGAGTTTTGGGCATAGGCTTGAAATGACCTGTAATTCTCAAATGACCAAAATACCCTTTGCTTGCCAAGACCATAAGTAGAGTTCCACAAATCATATGAAGGCATACTATACCATTATAGAAAGCTAAGACAATTAGGAACAACTCTTATGTTGACCAGAAATTCATTTGAAATCTCCTTGAGGGGTAAAAATTGCTTGGAAGTCAAGTCACTTTTACAGACAAAATTTCAGATACCTCAGATGACCTGTAATTTGAAAAGACCATAACTTGAGTTCTATAAATCTCCTTGATGCCTTCCACCACTCAAATTACAGGTCTTGAGATCCTCTACAAGTTTCCTGTTGGCCAAGGATCCATTTGAAGCTTGTATTTTGACTTATCTTGCTTGGAAATTTGACCTAAACTAGGGGATTTTACCCAGAAACCCTAATTTAGAAACTCCTCTTCTCCTTGATTTCTCCTGATTTCTTCTTAGCATATCATCATATCCTTATTCTTCATGTCAAATGATGAACCCCACATCTCTCCAATAGCCTTTAATGCCTTTCAATCAGTCAATTGACCTAGAGTTGACCTAGGGTTGACCCAGATGAAACCCTAGTTGACTGTCTTCATCCCCAACTCTTGTGACTACACCAATGACTTATCTCTTTCTCCAAATGACTTTCTAAGTCTCCCAAGATGTCTAGCTACTCCCCATGCCTTCAATTCACAGCTCATACTTTCCTTGATGATCCCCAGGTACCCTCAGATAGGAGATGGATGCACTTGCTTGATCTATTAACTTCCCAACTTTCAAATTCTTTCTGATGACTTGAATGAGATTGAATCAGGATAATAACCTCTTGATAGGCCTCTAGAGATGAGAATAATGCTTGGTCCCCTGTTGAATGACTTGCTATGCTTATGCTATGCAGATGAGTAACCTATGTACATGACTCTATATGCAAATGCTAATGATATTGAAACATAAACCAAGTGAATAAGGTTGAGCAAATTTTAGGGTGCAACAGGGGGGCGACATGGTACCACCGCACACCCCCGCGTCCACTAGCGACCAAAGAAAAGCAAGCCCTGCCTCTTGTGTGCGCGGGCAGACGGCCTTGCTCGGCAAGGAACACCTCGACCGAGATCCCCCGCCGCCGTACCAAAATCGGCAGGACACCCAGCTCGCGATGGGACGTCCACGCCACGGGGAGAACTACCCCCGAAACGGCCCGGCTACGTCGCCGGCCAAACCGGCCAGTTCCCTTCACCACCGGTAACAAGTTTGTCGAGCTAACACCCGAACAGACCCAGAGCATATTGAGGCATGCACGTCAAAAGCATTCAAGTAAACAAATAAATACGAAAAACGAGCATAAACATCATGCAAATACCGAGCGCACACTTAGAAAATTCACAAAAAATATATTAAGCAAAAAGCGGGCACCAGCCCAGTAGTTAATGTTACACAAACAGAGCACGCAGGCCCAAAGAAAGATAAGTCACAAATATCGGCACGCAGGCCATGAAAACAACGAGCACGCAGGCCCGGTAACTTATGCTACCTCATCCTCCTGATCAGCAACCACGGGGACCTCCTCGGGAACGACAAGATAGGGATCGACCACTTTCCCATCGACGATCTCGTGATACGGCCCGATCCCATCCACGACCAGCGCGACGCCGAGGTTGGCAACCTGAATCTGCTCGACAGCGTTCTTGAACCCGACCTCAACAGCCTCCAAACAATCACCTTCCAGCACCCGGATACGGGCAACCAGATCAACACGGGTGATTAACCGTTGATCCCCCTTTGTCTCGTCCTCGGCCGGACGAAGTGCACTATCCAAAACTTCCATACGGACTTTCAGCGCCTGCACCTCGGCCGTTGCCTCCCCCAACTTCTCCTCCAGCGAGGTCACCTTCCCCTCAGCGTCCTCTGCTCGTTTGCGCTGCTCAGCAACATCCTTCTGACTCTTCTCCAATTCCTCAGTAAGCTTGGCCAACCGCGACTGCATAAAGGTAAGGTCCCCCTGCAATTTGGACAACTCGGCAGCAGAACAGCCCTCCTCGTTCAGCACAAGAGTCATCGTGAACGTCCGCATCATTGAAGCCAAATCCTCCGCCAGGACACGTCGACGAGACTCTCGATCGGCCTGACGGACAGCCTTCACCTCCCCAACGGAGACGGTAGGAGATCGGGCACCATGAAAATAGCTCGGATGCTGATGGCAAGGCGGGACGACGTAACCTTCATCACTCGAGCCGACCGTCAGATCTACCAAACTGCGGGGCTCCTCGGATCTCGGCCTTTTCGCTGCTCCCTGAGACGTGGGAGACTGACTCTCTCGAGGCGAAGAAGACGAACTCTGCCCTCCCTGCGTCGCAACCTCCTGTCCGACCAACTAACTCACCCGCGTCCTCGAGACCACGACATTCCTGGTAGCGCGCAACTGCTTCACCCGCTCCTCGACAGAAGACATGTTCGCTGCAAAAACAAAGAAAGAGTTAGCAACAGCCAGAACACCCGAACACGGGGAGAAAAGAAACATCCCTACCTAGATAATCCAGAGCGGCCGCCCCGGTGGCGCAACCGAGCAGGGTCTTAGTATTAATCAGCCGCTTTTTGGTTCACACGTTCCCCTGCGTGTCGAGGATGTACCGACCATCAGGCGTCACCAGCTTCGACGGAGGAAGGGCCCGCACAAAGGCGACTATTTTCAAATAAGCGGCCATATCTTTCTCGTCGAGGGTCCCCGCTCGTACGGTATACCTATCCGTACCTCGGTTGAAATGCTCCGCGGTCCACAACAGATGTATCTTGGGAAGCCACACGAGGAACCGCTGGCCGTCTACCATTCGCTCGCCCTCGGCGAAGAGAGTATCTGAGCCCTGCTGGGTGATCGGTTTAACGAGGAAGAACCGACTTTTGATGTCCTTGACGGAATCACTATACGCCTTGAAGAGCTTGTTCGACTGTTTAAATGAGACCCATCCCTGGCGGCCATTCACCGACTGGCGCTGTAAGTGGAAGATACGGAAAAACAACGGTACCGTGGGCTCCACCTCGAGGTAGAAGCACACCACCTCGAAGGCACGGATGAAAGCCAAGGCGTTGGGATGCAGTTGGGACGGGGCCAAGAGCAACCAATCAAAGAGCCCCAGATGAAAGGCGGAGAACGGTAACCTGAGCCGAGCCTCTTTGAAGTAGAACTCGTGCATGGGAAACATCCGCCGCCCATATCGCGAGCAGATGCGATGATGCTCCTTCGGGCGGTACACCTGCCAATGTTACGACTCCCCGATAGGCGTATCCTCGACGGTGGCATACACGTCGGACGCATCGGCCACGAAACAAGACGGGGTAGACCACGACTCTTCAGCCGCCCATTCTTCGGCTGGGGCGATACGCTCGTCGTCAAAGTCCGGGACCTCGGATTCGTTGTCTTCGACCATCGTCCCCGGTACCAAGGCCGACATCTACACCTGAAAAGCAGAGGACAACGGTGAATTCGATAGCCAAGATCAAATCCACCCTTCCACCGCAGGTCAAGTGAAAGGGCGACAAAGGCCAGAGAACGGCGAGCAAACAGGCACTCCCCGTCGATCCTCCTCGGGGCGTCCAAAGCCAACCCACCATCCCTCCGCGGGACGGTCACCGGAAAAAGCGCGCGTCCCCGGGGCATTCATCGGACAAAGCACTCGTCCCCGGGGCATTCATCGGAGAAAGCCCCCGTCCTCGGGACATTAATCGGAACAACCGATTCTCCCCGGGACATTCACCAGAAAATCGCCAGATACGGCGGATCTTGCGTCCCTCCTCGGGGCATTCATCATGCCCCAACCATGCATTCTAATCAAGCGGCGGAAATAAAAAGGAAGAGAAAGAAGAACTCACTTGTAACGGCGGCGAACGGGAGGAAGAACCAAACGGCGCGACGGCGATCGACGGCAACGGCGGACGAGCAAGGATCTCAGAGCTTCGCAGGTAAAACAGCAGAGTGAAAAGTAGAAAAATGAGCGGGGACCCCCGTATTTATAACCCGGTGCGGGATTCGAAGTGACGCTAGGCTCATTAATGATATAGGGTAGCCGCCCCTACGACCGCTTAACGCACGACACGTGGCGGTAACCTGACAATCGCGCCCCTTCACCTGCTTTCACCCCGCTCCGCCGACGACCGGGGATCCCCGCGTGAGCGCCCGTTCCACCGCGCACGAATCCCGACGAACCTCCCGTTTCGCTACCTCTCTCCCCGACACAGCGACCTTAAGTCCTCGCTCTTTCCCCAGAGCTTCGACTTGGGGGGCTCCTGTTCTGGCCTGGGCCCGACCTCGGTCCAACCCAATACCTCGCGCAGCCCAATAAGCGAATTGGCCACGCCGGACACGCGCGCCCGCGCCCGGGCGGAACGCACCACCGGACACTGGCGACGCATCCAACAGCCTCTCGCCGTCCCCTCTTATCAGCCAAACAGGACGCACCCCAGCGCATCGAAATGAGACCTTGGTTCCTCCCTTCCGCGGGGAGAACAATGCCCTCCGGGGAACCTCCCGAGCTCCCCTCCGCGGGGAGAACAACGTCCCCCGGGGAACCTCCCGAACTCCCCTCCGCGGGGAGAACAACGTGCCCGGTGCACGTTCTCCACGTGCTCCCCTCCGCGGGGACACGTCATCAACCAACTGCCCACCTCCGAAAGAGCAGGTCAAACCCACTTTCCGGAAATCAAGGAGCAGTTGGACTAGGGCGAATACCACATCCTGGTCTTCACTACGCCACGTAAGCCCTAACAGTCATTAGGGTTGGGCCTGGTCATCCAGGCCACCTCAAATGACCGTTGGCCCAACGCTGGGGTCTCTCTATAAATACCCTCTTCCTCAAGAGGGTCAGGTAACACACTTCTTACCCTTTTTCTGTACTCTGCCCGCACTCTGCCAAACTCCTTACTTTGGCATCAGAGTGTTTTGCAGGTACACCCCCTTCTCTTCCTCAGCACCGGTGAGCACGTAGCAGTCCAATAGAGTGTGGCCGGCCCGTGATCCCCTTCTGATCAGGTCAGATCACTAACTTTGCAGATGAAACTCTTTTTCACAATATCATAAATTAAAGTCCAATGTTACAATTCATACCCATCAATGACCAATCAGTTATAATTTTCACTCATAATATAATCAAATCATATAAGAAAGTTATAATTTTCACTCATAATATAATCAAATTATATAAGAAATTTATATTAACACAAAAGTTAAGACACGAAAGTGGTATTTACATTTGATTTAAATATACATTAGGTTAACTTATATTAATGAATGTGACTCTTGATTTAATCATCACTAACTTCGAGCCGCATTAATTATTCTTACTAATTGTGAAAACATGATAACACATAATTTTAAAATCCTAATTTTGTAGGATAAAATATATATTCAGCAACTTTAAAAAAAAAAGCACGTGATTTGAAATTTAAGATGGATTTTTATTTATTGATTTAGATTCCGACTTTTTTTTAAATGATTTTTATAGTGTAACAAGCAAAAAAAATTACAAAGAATTTTTTTATAAAAGTTTCAAATAAAAATTTGATTTAAATAATTATTTTTAAAATATTATTTTAGATATTTTATTATTTTATTGAAAAAAAATTTAATTGCAAAATTTTTAAAAATCACTTAATTTTAAAGATATTTCAAATAATTTTTAAAAAAAAATCATTTTTGAGATGCAACTTTTTTTAAAATTTGCAATTTCAACTATATTTTGATCTTCAATAATAATGTATGTTTATGTTATAAAATATTAAAATTAATTTTCCAATTAAAAGAATTTGTAATATTTTTAAAAATAATTTTACAAAATTCATTTTAAAAATACAAACAAAAAATTCATTTTTTTTAAACAGGAGCAAATAGACCCGAGAATATATGTCCTCACTGTATTTTTTTTCTCTTTAAAAGACTCACTATACTTTGTTTTCAAAAATTAAGTCACCGTCGTTTTGCTGCTTTATCTGCTGTCGCAATAAGGATTGAAATGACACTTTTAGACCACATATAGCTGACAGCCAATATTTATTTTCCAATATTCATTTTCCAGTTGGCAAAACTAAATATTATTATTAATCCTTTCCAGACTTTTTTCTTACTTTCTATTTTTCAGAAACTCTTCCAGGGTTTTATAGTTGTTAGCGACTTCTTTCTATTTTTTCGAAAAAACTTATCGTTAAAACGCCATTTCAAATCGGGTGATTAACGTTGCCCTCTTACCTTACACTCTCACACACGATTAAACGCACGCCATTTCCAGATTTTTCTCGCTGAACCAAATACAGAATGCAGAAACCTACCAGAAACTCACGCACCTGTACCACCGGAATCCTCACGTGGCCGGAAAACTCTTCACCGACTGCTTTCACCGGCCACCGTCCTCACCAGGTTACAACATTTCTATTATCTACTCAATTATTTCATTTTTTTTGTGAAAATTATTTGGATTCTGTTTTAATCAGGTTTTTTTCTTCGTTCGTTTTGTGTACACAGCCGTCGCATGATATCGGTGACGTTCTCCATGGCAAAAAACTCACGGAGAATGAAGAACATAATTTAGCCAAGTGGTAATTTGTTTTTGTTTTCTAAATTAGTTCAATGTTGAAATGTGAATTCAGATCTGATTGTGTTGTTTTGTTTGTTATTGATCGGAATTGTGATTCGATTGCGATTCTTTCGCTGATATGTGATTTTGATTTTTTTTTTTTTTTTTTTTGCGCTACACGGATCTGTTTTGCAATTTTGGAAAGGCACTGAGTTTTTTAAATTAGGTTATTTGTTAGAGTTTTTTCTAATATTTTTAATTCATTCGTTGAATTTCAGTGAATTATGTTATGATGAACAATTGACTTAAACTTTTGTAAACTGGAAATGGAGTTGCAATTTATCATAACTAATATTAGTATTTTTATTGTGCATCTATGGAGCATGAATACGAGACACTTAAAACTATTATGAGTTGAAATCAGGACTGAATTAAAACTACATTATGTTGTTTTGATACTTAATTTCAAAGATTTGAGTTATCAAATTTTGTTGTGAAGCTTGTTTTCTTTTTGGTGTTAGCCACCTACACTTCTTCACTTGATGAGATTCATTTCCCATTTTGTTTTCTAATTTTACCTTCTTCTAAGTTTTCTATTATCCTTCTTCGTGGATTTTGATGTTTGTCGCCCAAATTTCTATTTCTTCTTTTTCTTTGTAACTTTATGTTGTTGTAAAGCATATGCTTCTGTGTGTTGTTCAGGAAACCAAGTTTGGGGTATTCTAGAGTGAAAGAGGCGACTGGAAATGGTATATTTTTGCCAAATGCTGAGAATACCACATCGAAAGCCAATGCTGCAAAGTCTAAAGACAGTGGTATATTTTCTGCAAATGCTGAGGATACCACATCAGAAGCCAACGCTGCAAGCTCTAAAGACAGAACAAGCATACGCGTATATCAGGTATACTAATTGATTGCCTTGTTTCGGAAGAAAAATTGAGATTTGACAGGATAAATGTGAGTGTTTCACAAATATCAACTACATTGTGATAACTGTATTCTTGTTTTATTCCCTGCAATCGCATCTTAGCAAGCAATGGATGGAATTAGTAAGATATTACTCAACGCTGAAGAAAGCATTTCTCCTGAGAAGCCAGCCTCTTTACCTGGGGCAGCAAAGCAGCGGGAACTTGGTGGAACATTGCAAAATGAACCAGGCACAAATAGCAAGAAACTGATGTCTAGTTCCAAGACCAAGGAGATTAGCGGAAATGATATATTTGCTACTCCTCGTGAAACTACACCCCGTTCATTGGCTGCTCCAAAATCTAATGTAAGTGTCTTCTCGTCGTTAAAATCAGTCATGTCATCTTATCTATCTCTTATAACATATATGTAGTTGTTCATAATGATGAATTTTGAAGTTTGATGGTCCACAATGTCACCTTATGCTTTCTTGATGGGCAAAATTTAAATACGGATTAATTTTCCTATAATAGTGTGAAGATATAACCCAAGGGTTGTAATAGAAATACAGTTGTAACTCTTCAAGAATACCACTTACTTGGGCCAGGATTATAAAGATATTTTATATCAGTGTTTGTTCTCTCACCAAAACTACCTTGTACTCTTTCATCCTCTTATATTTCATTCTGACCTTAGTTTCATCTCTGTTTAGGCTGCTGGTATCCGAAGTAATATACTCAGTGAAGAATCAGTTCAGAAGAACTCAAAGAAAATGCATGGCCAGAAGTTTGTAGAGCTGACAGGCAATAATATTTTCAAGGGAGATGTTACTCCAGAATCAGTGGAAAAACCTCTGAGCATGGTGGCTAAACTAAGAGAAATGAAAGGCAGTGACATATTTGCTGACGGAAAGGCAGAAAACAGAGACCGCTTACTAGGTGCCCGCAAACATGCTGGTGGAGGAAGCAACATATTTTCTGATGGAAAGGCAGAAAACAGAGACCGTTTACTAGGTGCTCGCAAACATGCTGGTGGAGGAAGCAACATATTTTCTGATGGAAAGGCAGAAAACAGAGACCGTTTACTACGTACACACGCGTGTGGAGGAAGCAACATATTTTCTGATGGAAAAGCAGAAAACAGAGACCGAATACTAGGTGCCC
This sequence comes from Lathyrus sativus, assembly GCA_963859935.3. Taxonomy (NCBI): domain Eukaryota; kingdom Viridiplantae; phylum Streptophyta; class Magnoliopsida; order Fabales; family Fabaceae; genus Lathyrus; species Lathyrus sativus. The sequence goes on along the minus strand of OZ012741.1, from coordinate 655,267,883 downwards.
GAAGACCCCCTGGTGGAGCAAGCAGCATTGTCCTAGATTAAACTTTATTTTCTAGTTCCTCCAGTTCACTGTATAGGTATTACGAATTCCTTGGAACTCCCATGTTTTGATTGGAAGGATCAATTGTTGGATAGTTGGCATTTATAGTAATGCAGTGTAACTAGTTTGTGTTATCATAATGGGTGCAAATGGTTATTTATGTCATGACCATAACAATTTGTTAAGATTTTATTTATTGTTGGCATTGTATAGTAATGCACTAGTTCGTGTTACCATAATGGGTGCAAATGGTTATTTATTTTGATTTACACAACCATAGTTATTTATTTTTTACTCACTATAAAAAATTTGTTGAGATTTTATTTCTTATTATACGAATTTACTATTTCAATGAGATTATTATAGAGAAGTTAAGTTCCATAGTTGCTGGGTTATGTTTTTCAAATAGTTGCCTCATGTTCTTAGAACTATAGTTATGGCTGCAAGAAATATAAATTAATCGGCATAAATAACTTAATAACAAGAGAATTAGACAAGGATGTATCTTTATTTAAGGAGGCAAAGTTCTATTTTGAATTTCAGTACATATTCAAAACATATTATTTAAAGCCGCCAGGATATCTCATACATCTCATGACTATTAGACAGAGTAAAAACTCTAGTCCTCACGTCCCAACAACGCCAGGAGAATTTTCTGATAGTCTCCAGATGTGTCTTTGTCAATTGCACGATCCAGAGGAACACTGTTTCTTTTTTGGTATTCCTCTGCAATTCGCTGCAAATCAACCTCAGCTCTAGTTGTCACCACTCTAGTTAGGGCCGATTCATCAGTTCCCATCTTGTTTATAGCCAGCCTTAAGAGTTCCTCAAAATATTTCTCAGGGTAGGTCAAGCACTTAATTGCTGCCTTCAATAATTTCAGATATTCATCTTCAGAACCAGTTTCCAGATCCTGCAGCCAGAAGCTTATTGTCAGTTCTCCTACAAGCCACAAGCTTATAATGACTTAATGACTTAACCATAACAAGCTTGACCCTGTCCTTTAAAAAAATTAAGTAACAATGACATTAAGACGATTAGAATATAATTCTTTGAAAGGTTGCAAATTGTTTCATCTATAATATGATTATTGCTCAAAATCATGTTTTTAAAGTGAACAATGACATTTTAGAGGGCGCAAGTTTGTGACATTATATTTGATCTGCCTACGTGCTGTGATAGTTGCCAAATAAATTTTACGCTCTATGCAAATACTGCTGCAGATACTCATAAAAAAGCAGGTGTTAAGTTGAAAACAGAGAAATAACTCATAAATGGCCAAAACATTCATACCTTGTCTATTACATGGCCAAACGCATTGTTATAGTGGTTCAAAGTTGCATTCAACTGCGCTTTACTCCTTGTTGTTACAATCCTGATCAGGTCCTCATGATTGTAGGCCTTATCTGCGATCTTGTCATGAAGCAATTTAGCTTCAGATTTTGCCAATGTCATGTTCACCTCATCCCCCTCATAACGGAATATGCCCACAAGAGGAACCAAAAGCTTTTATGAAGTATCAGAAACAAAGTTTCATCAGATATTAGTGGGAAAATATTAGATCCAGATATAACAGAAGAATGAAAAGTTAAATACAAATAGCCTTTTGGTTTTATACACCAAGATGCATGTATTTTCCTTAAAGTTGAAAAGATTTACACCTCATAATTTTAAATTTTGAAATATTTTGATTGACAGAGAAATAAAAGAGATTCTCCATAATCTAAATATTGTGTATGAACATGCAAGAAATTAACCAGTTTAAAGTTTAACCTTGCGGATGTCACCAGAAGTATGATAGGCAACATCTTCTTCAAGAGACTTCTTGTAAAGGGCTTGGTATGCTTGCTTTGCCTTGAGGAGTTCGAGTGGGGATCTCGTGGAAGCAATTTCCATGATGATAGTGTTGCTTGAAGTCAACATTTTAGTTGCTTGGTTAGCTAAATAGGCATCACGCTCAGCAGGATCCAAGGTCCACAGCAACACAGCTTTCTGTCATATTCAAAACATCAAACATTAGACATGATTCATGAATATAACTTCATATGTTTCCCATCGTCAAGGTTATCGATACAAAATACTGAAATTAAGTACTATGAAATTCCAAAGTCGACAACAGATAATGAAAAGGATAAGCGTCAAACTGAGATTCACGTAAAGAAGCTATAGATTAAAAAAAATTTTAACCGACCTCAAAATCACTAGAAAGTTCTTTGTCTAAATCTTTAAGAAGATCTTCTCCATGTGTTTGAGCATAAGTTTCACGAATTGCCTTACGCTGGGCTGCATTTCTATGAGTCAGGATAGATATTATCAAGCCTTCATTCGTTCCCCATCCTGCAAAAATGTCACGAAAACAAAAACATGACGGACGCAAATTTACAGCGTTCAATTTTTCCGCAGTTTCATATTGTGTTCTTATTTTAGAGCATATCATAGTATATACTGAGATCGATCATACACCAAATAAATTTAAAATCCCGTCTATTACACATTTTAGTGCAGTGATGCTATGTCAAATTGAAATGCGTCTGTATGAAACCGTTCCCATTCCTTTAAGATCTTAAATGGAAAAAATGTTGACACTATCCTTTAAAAATCAAGATCCTGAAGAGGATATTCAAATTTCTTTTGAACAACACGCGCAGCAAAAGCAATCAAATATGAGTGAGATCGACATTCATCAAATAAAAATAACTAACAGGGAATGAATAAACCAAACAGATAACACAAAACTGTAATGCATACGTACAACAAATTAATCCGTGATCTAATTAACAGTTGTGAGCTATGAGCAAAACGTATGATGAAATCAGCATAAAAATATTACGATCGCGCAATAAATGAGAAGTCCAAACAAGATTATAGATCTAAATAAATTGAACAGGTTGATGATGAAATCAACATGAACGAAATAAAAGAAAATGAATCGTGATGATTGACCTTGAAAAGCACCGCGCAATTGTTCAGTGTCTTCTGATGGATGAGGAACGTGAGAGGGGATCTTCAATGACGCCATTGCGAATGTGTTGCTTTCAGGATCGATCTGTGTGTAGAATGTGCCGTTGAAAACTGAAAAGGAAATGGAAGCTCGATCATTTATACAAAGGACGTGCCGATGATTAGGGGTCTTCCTTATTCACTTTCTTTCACAATACAAACCATCAATTTCTTTTTTAAATAATGTTTTTTAACTAATTTTAATTTCATTTTATATATTGCTCATTATGTAATAGGTGACTCAAAATCTTATTAAGAAAATAAAACTATTGTTGTATTAAACATTAAAATTGACACATAGATTTCTTTGTGAAGGTTATAAATTATGGAAAATATAGTATTTTTTAAATTTTAATCTCAAAAAAGAAATATATTTTTTATTTGTCCGTCATTGTAAATATATTACGTTTTGTTTTGCTTTTAATTAGCTCTGAAATATTTGTTTTAACTATTAACTTTAAACACTAACAAAAACAATCAAATTAAGATTCATTTAAGTGAATTTCATATTATCAAACGAAGATAGGTTTAATTAAAATAAATATGAAATGTGTAAATCCTTCTCATATCTAACAAAAGGATCAAGTAAGGTTTTTGGGAGTATAAAAATTATTCAAAAATACGCGGAACTTGACCATTTAATTTATTTATAGTGTCATTAACTCAAACAATTATCTAGTGTAAAAAAAAACTCAAACAATTATCTTATTAATTGAGTTGGGCAAAGCATAGTATGCTACGTTTACTCAGCAAAAAGAAGAATCAAATCAAATTATTTTTGTAAATTTATTATTTATCCTTTTGCATTGTTTTTTATTTTCGTAGTTACATTTTCGAAGATATATCGGTAATAGATTCAACACAAAGTAATTTTTTTAAAATAAAATTGATATTTATAACATAAAATAAGCATTACAATGATAATTTTCAACATAAGATACAATATTACACTTCAATATTTCGGTGAACGCTTGTACATCTTCAGAAATATTTTTCGACCGATCTTTATAGGGTCGCTTCTAACTCGAGGAAACTTTTGTTTCGAAACGAAAATACGTATTCCACATAGCCCTAACACCTGCTTATTAGTAATAATTCATATTTTATTATATTATTTTCTTAAGCCCATAAGTTTGTTAGAGGGTATTTTAGTATTTTATCTTATTCTAGTAACCCTAGTTTTAGCTTATAAATAGGGTGACAATCATTGTAACTCTTAATCCTGTTTCTTCTGCCGTCATTCTCTTTAATAGAATATTTCCCTATTTTCATCATTTATTCTATCTTTGCACCAACAATTGGTATCTAGAGTTCCGGTTCAGATTCATTGGGAAACACGGGAAACACGAGTGAACGTGAGGTCTTGTGTGTTTGATTTTGATTCTTAGATTCGTGTTGAATCTTGAACAAAATCTGATCAGAATTTTATTCTGTGGGTTGGGAAACACTGTGTGAGAAATCTGAGTGTATTGTGCAAAGTAGAAGATGAACGGAAACAGCAACATGAACACCAAACTTCCAGTATTTGATGGTAAAAACTGGAATCGTTGGATGATCCAAATGCGTGTACTATTTGGTGCTCAAGATGTTCTAGATCTTGTCACTGATGGTTATGTTCCAGTAGCAGCAGATGCAACCGATGAACAGAAAAACGCGCAGAAGGAAGTAAGGAAGAAGGATCAGAAAGCATTGTTCTTCATTCATCAATGTGTGGATGTAAACGTGTTTGAGAAGATTGCAGACTCTACAACAGCAAAGGCTGCATGGGACACTCTGGTGAGATGTTATGGTGGTGACGCATCAGTGAAGAAGGTGAAGCTTCAGTCCTTGAGAAAGCAATATGAGAATCTCAACATGAAGAATAATGAGAAAGTTTCTGAATACATCTCCAGAGTGATTCTGATCACTAATGAGATGAAGGCATGTGGAGAAACTCTTTCTGAAGAAACAATCATGGAGAAAGTATTGAGATCCCTTACTCCTCAATTTGATTACATTGTGGTAGCAATAGAACATTCCAAAGATCTGAGCACAATGAGAATTGAAGAGCTGCAGAGCAGTTTAGAAGCGCAAGAGTTGCGTTTGACTAAGAGAACTTCTGAAAGGGAAGTAGAGCAGCAGGCTCTGAAAGCAATTTCTGATAGGAGGTATCAGAAGCAGTCAGAAGCCAAGAGAAGATCTGATGGTGGTCAGAAGTCAGAAACCTCAACCTCTGATAGACAAAAGAATGCTCAGAAGGGAAAAGAGAAGTATGACAAGAAGAAGATCCAATGTTACTGTTGTAAGAAGTTTGGTCACTTTGCTAGAGATTGTTGGTCAAACAAGGAGAAGAAATCAGAAGAAGCAAATATAGCCAGAAGTTCTGATGACGAATCTGTGCTATTGATGGCCTCTGAATCTGATGATCTGACAGACTGGTGGTATATGGACACTGACTGTTCAAATCATCTTACTGGAAACAAGAAATGGCTGGTTGACTTTGACTCTGAAAAGAGAACAAAGATCAGATGTGCTGATGACAAATATCTTAATGCAGAAGGTATGGGAAATGTCAGAGTGACTCTGAACAATGGGAAAATAGCATTGATTCAGAATGTGTGGTATGTACCTGGCATCAGAAGCAATCTGATGAGTGTGGGACAATTAATTGAGAAAGGTTTCTCAGTTACCATGAAGGACAATCTTCTGAAGTTGTATGACTGTAATCAGAAGTTGATTATGGAGTCAGAACAGGGAAGGAATAGAACATTCAAGGTGAATGTCAGAACTGCAGACTCAGAGTGTCTTAGTGCAACAAGTACTGAGAAGGAGAGTGAGCTGTGGCACAGAAGATTTGGTCATTTGAATTTCAGAAGCTTACAACATCTGAATTCAAAGAAATTGGTACATGGAATTCCTGCAATTAAGAAGCCTGAAAAGTCATGCAAAGTTTGCATGGAAGGAAAACAACCAAGATTGCCATTTGCATCAGAAGTTGCTCCAAGAGCAAAACATGCCTTGGGAGTTGTACACTCTGATGTGTGTGGTCCATTTCTAGTAGCATCAATTGGAGGGAATAAATACTTTGTGTTGTTTGTTGATGAATTCACAAGAATGACATGGGTATCCCTTATTAAGTTCAAACACGAGGTGTTTGATGAATTCAAGAAGTTCAGAATGAAGGCTGAGAATCAGAGTGGTCAGAAGTTGAAGATTCTTAGAACTGATGGTGGAGGTGAGTATAACTCCAAAGAGTTCCAGAAGTTCTGTGAGGAGAATGAAATTGAGCATGAGGTTACTGCTCCTTATACTCCTCAACACAATGGTTTTGCTGAAAGAAGAAACCGTACTTTGCTTGATATGGTGAGAAGCATGCTAAAGGAGAAGAAGCTTCCTCAGAAGCTCTGGGGAGAAGCTGTTGTCACTGCAACGTATGTACTCAACAGATGTCCTACGAAGAAGTTGAAGGAAATAGTTCCTATGCAAAAGTGGACTGGAGACAAGCAAAGTGTTAGTCATCTGAAGGTGTTTGGTTCTGTTTGCTATAAACATGTTCCAGAAGCCAGAAGACAGAAGCTGGATGATAGAAGCAAAGTGATGATTCTGATAGGGTACCACAGTACAGGTGCATACAAGCTCTATTGTCCAGAAACCAATAAAATTGAATTCAGCAGAGATGTGATTGTGAAGGAATCAGAAGTTTGGAATTGGGATAAGTCTCAATCTGATTCTGATGTTAGAACCTCTGAAGAAAGGCCAGAGTTAAGAATTTCTGAAGTTGGAGTAAACCCTGACGTTGACTCTGACTCTGATACTGATTCAAACTCTGAAGATGACTCAGAAGATGAAGGTGACTCTGATGACCCAGACTCTGATAATTCAGACTCTGATGACAATCCAGATCTTGGTGGCAATTCAGACTCTGGAAATATGCCAGACCCTGAAGATGGTCAAAGCTCTGGAGGTCAATCATCTGAAGCTAGAAACTCTGAAGCTCAAGACTCTGAACAAGTTCAGAGACCAAAAAGAATCAGAAGCGTTCCCAGAAGATTTGCAGAATTCGACATGCTGCAAGACACTGAAGTAGACTCTGAAGGAGAAGTTATTCAGTGTGCCATGTTAGTAGACTCTGAACCTATAAGTACAGAGGAGGCTCTTAAGCAGAAGCTCTGGCTGAAGGCCATGAAAGAAGAACTTGATGCTATAGAGAGAAACAAGACTTGGAAGCTGACAGAACTTCCAAAAGACAAGAAAGCCATCAGCGTCAGATGGGTTTTCAAGCAGAAGTTAAAGCCAGATGGCTCAATTGGCAAACATAAAGCAAGGTTGGTAGCCAGAGGATTTCTACAGAAACCTGGGCTGGATTATTCTGAAGTGTTTGCACCTGTAGCAAGACATGAAACAATCAGAATGGTGATTGCAATAGCTGCTAACAGGAATTGGCCTCTGATGCATCTAGATGTAAAATCTGCATTTCTGAATGGTCCATTAGAAGAAGAAGTTTACGTGTCACAACCTCCTGGATTTGTGAAAAACAATCAGGAAGGGATGGTGTACAGATTATACAAAGCTCTATATGGACTGAAACAAGCGCCCAGAGCTTGGAATCAGAAGATTGATTCATTTTTCAAGAAGCAAGGCTTTCAGAAATGTGAGATGGAGTACGGTGTCTATGTTCAGCATACTTCTGAAGACAATATGACTCTGGTATGTTTATATGTTGATGATATACTATTGACTGGAAGTTCTGAACAGGAGATAGCCAAGTTCAAGAAAGTTCTAATGAATGAATTTGAAATGACTGATCTAGGCAAAATGACATACTTTCTAGGGATGGAGTTCAGATATTCTGAGAAAGGTATCATTTTGCATCAGCTCAAGTATGAATTAGAACTTCTGAAGAGATTTGATCTGAAGAATTGTAAGATGGTTGTCACACCTTCTGATACAAATCAGAAACTGGATTCAGACTCTGAAGGAAAGGATGTGGATGCTACAACCTTCAAACAGTTGGTTGGTTCTCTGAGGTATCTGTGCAATACCAGACCTGATATTTGCTACTCAGTTGGGATGGTTAGTAGGTTCATGAGTAAACCTAAGTGGTCCCATTACCAAGCTGCTGTCAGGATTCTGAGGTATATCAAAGGAACTCTGAAGTATGGAGTGTTATTTCCCTTTGGAGGAAATAATGAGTCAGAACTTCTGAGTTATTCAGACTCTGATTGGTGTGGAGACAGAGTTGACAGAAGAAGTACATCTGGGTACTTGTTCAAATTTCTGGGAGGTCCCATTTCTTGGTCTTCCAAGAAGCAACCTGTTGTGGCGTTGTCAACCTGTGAAGCTGAATACATTGCAGGTGCTGTTACTGCATGCCAAGCTGTGTGGATTCTGAATCTGTTGCAGGATCTGAAGATTAAGGTAGACAAACCTCTGAAGTTGATGATTGACAACAAGTCTGCAATCAACCTTGCCAGAAACCCAGTGCTGCATGGGAGAAGCAAGCATATTGAGACCAAATATCATTTTCTGAGACATCAAGTTCAGAGTGGAGTGTTAGAAGTTGTACACTGCAGCACTCAGAAGCAGTTGGCAGATGTTCTGACGAAAGCTATCAAGACTGATCAATTTCTCAGATTAAGGGATGAAATTGGTGTTACAAGTTTTGATGGAATATGAATTAAGGGATGGTATTAGTAATAATTCATATTTTATTATATTATTTTCTTAAGCCCATAAGTTTGTTAGAGGGTATTTTAGTATTTTATCTTATTCTAGTAACCCTAGTTTTAGCTTATAAATAGGGTGACAATCATTGTAACTCTTAATCCTGTTTCTTCTGCCGTCATTCTCTTTAATAGAATATTTCCCTATTTTCATCATTTATTCTATCTTTGCACCAACACTGCTTGCGTCTTGAACTCAAATTTATTGAACTTAATATTTCCTTCGTTGTTAATCGACGGTGAACAATACTCGAACTTCACAATCTTTCGATTGTCTCTGTAAAGTAGGAGATGGTGAATTTCGTCTTTGATATCTTCAAGGGAGGTGAAGTCGGTGAGCTTGAACGTTCGTCCGGGTGTAGAGCCAGAGAAGGAGACATTTGCAACATACCAATAGATGTTATTTGTGACATTTACGACATACCAATAAATGTTTATTTGTGGCATTTGAGACATTTTTAGTTTGCGTGAAATATAACATAACACCTAAATTTATAGAATCCATAGAACAATTTGGACCACTCATTAACTGACATTTGATTCCGGAGATATATCTCTAGAACGACACCCTATTATCTTATTCCGAAGATGCATCTCCGAAAATTTTCCTGAACCAGTAACATAACAAAACACTAAAATAAAACCTATTTTTTCATTGACAAAAACTCAAATGTTGTCAAGGGGAAGATAAAAAATGCACAAAGACAAAATATGAACAAAATGTGAATATATAACACTTCATTTATATTGAGACACAATTACATACAATTATTTATGTGGTTAAACATGAAATTAAAACGAATCGAAACATATGTCGTCGGCTAAATCTATAGGTGGTGTAACACCGGTGTTACAGGTGGTCCCCCCCCCCCTTTGACTTTTGTGCATTTGATTCTTTTTCAATGTTGTTCAATTTCTCAAATTCTTACATCCTTTCCATAAAATGATTCGGCCAAGTCTCAACTTGTGTGGTTCAATGAGTCATCCATTCTGGTGAAATAAGTGGCATAGGGCATCCCGGTTTCAAGTAAACTTGAATAAAATGACTTGATTTTAAAACCTACTCAATACACATGATACAATCATTTGGATTTTGGGGTGGGGAGGTGCGCAGTGGGAAAGAGGTTTCTAAAAAACCGTAGCGTGTCAAGTCAACACACATTCTATCATACGCACATGCTATTATGTGACCCATTTCAGAGAAGCACATTCATTTTGCTTCTAGTGTCAGACCGCTCAAACAAGGAACAAGAGACTCATAAACCATATCAGATTTTACTTTCTTTTTGTACAATTGCGTGTATGATTCTTTATACATTTTCAACTCTTGGATAAGTTGATAGAGGACAAGTGTATGATTATCTTCTTCTTTATTGATTAAAGTCGAAACGGCTCGGTAACCATATTTATTGTTCTCCACAACATTGATGATTCGCTCGATATATTTGTGTACAAAAATGGCATATCATCGATGAATGAAATATTTAGTGGAGGTGGCGTCAGAGGTGGTTTGCTCATGCGAGCTCCTTTGATAACACTTTTTCGATGAGTCAGAAAACACCTTGTCAACATGTTCAAAATATGAAGGAGACTGTGTAGTCGAATTCTCATTCGGTGTAGGTTTCATTTTCTTTAGAGCGCCTTTTGTTTTTACGGGTTGAGAGGGCGGTTTCATGTTGGTGGTTTCCGGATACGCAATCTTCCTCAATTGTTATTTGATGTGGATTTTCATGTTGTCATATAATTTCAAAAATATCTTTTGTATGACTTCCCATTCGGTCAAAATAAAGATATTCAATTTATCATCATCCATGCATCCATCATCTTTTTAACAATAACATAAACACATGGAAGACCATATGTTTTCACAATTGTGCATCCACACTTTGCGCTATCAGAGCCTATATTTTCAGCTCGTTTAGCCTTGTGAAAAATATAGTTCAAACCCTCCCGAGAAATTTTACCAACCAAATGAGAGTATGGAGTGTTGTCTCTAAATATGTGTTCAAAAACTGTGGTGCTTCGACCAAATGTTGTTTTGTACATCATTATGCTGGTTTTGAATCATGTGGTTCACGGAGTCCCAATCTCTATACAAATCGCCCTTACTATTTTCCAACCAATTTTTTGAAGTAGCATGGGCAGACTCAACTCTGTTAGTTGTTGCATTTCTAAGGTGTCTAACATTATCAGTCCACACACAAACTATATTCTCCTTCACCTGGTCAAGAATTGTGCTTTCAACATATTTCAACGAATCTGGATACTTTTCACACTTTCCTGAAATGCACAACGGAATCGGTATATAGTTCTTTTATGGAAGAATTTATTATATGATTCCATGCATCCATTATTTTTCCACAACCACACTCGCCTTTATCATTTTTCCATCTTCAATAGTGTCTGTCACACCTCTAAGGCCCAAGTAAAATTGTCCTCTTTTTCAAACTCAAGAAATGCAAAACTAACACAATATGTCTTCTCGGTTGAGGTAACACCAACCATCTCCAGTAATGGAATTCTATACTTGTTGGTCTTGTAGGTTGAATCAAGTATGAGCACTATAGGAAATGTGTTGAACAACTTTATGGAATCAAGATGAGTCCAAAAACATCTTTAACAATAACTCCATCATTGCATGTTCAATACTTGGACATGTAACTGTTATCATCCAACAGTTTAAAGAGTTTTCGCATCTCAGTTTTATCCCCTCCTAAGTGCCTTGTTAGTGAGGTATCGAATATTATACACTTGCTTGATATTTAATATATTTATGAGTCGTTTCTGTTTCAATGTCACAAGTATATTTTTCGGTTGAACGAGATTCAAGGTCATGTCAGCAACACATTCCTTCTCTTCCGGCTTGAGCCGACAAACACTAGGATGACCGACTAATTTTAAACACAAATCATAGTTACGCAAACCACATATCACATTAAATTTCCAATTTTTGTTTGCCAACATGTAACCGCAAACCTCAAATGGACAATCACATTTTCTTGTACCAGTGTGTTGGCTCCTAATTTTGACGCCTGAATGAAGTTAAAAGTAACAAATAAAGTTTCCTAAAGAAATCTAACTACTTCTACTAGAGCCATGTTTTGAAATGATAGTCAAAGACATCCTTTCGCCAGGAGGGTCTATGTTATGGACTTAGAGATATTCCTCAACAGTTGGAAGACCCGATTTAACAGAAGCGTCGCAAGGGGTATTTCAACGAGTTTGTTTGAATTAAAATAAAAGAGGGAAAATCCGTTTTTAAGAGAGACACGTGAAACACCTCTATGGTTCGAAGGCATGCACATCAAAACTTGTCTTGATTTCGTTTGTTAGTCGTTAATGGCAGTTATGTTATAAATAGCAGGTCTTAGTGTTAAGATTTGTGTGTGTTCAATTGTGTACAATTTCTTCAGTATAGTCCAAGTATCCGTGTGATTGAGAGAAACGAGTTTTATAAGAATGTACATTGACTAAACACCAGTTTTTATTTCAATGCAAATTGACAAATTTCTTTATTTAAGAATTTATCCTTTCTTTATGCAAGTTCTTATGTTCGTCATTTTCCAGCATTTTGATTTCACTTATTGTCACTTAAATTCATTTACATTTGAAATAAGTTGTTTTTATCATGGACTCTGTTAAAGTGTTCATAGTTTTCATGAATTTTATCTAAGATCAATTAGCACATGTACTAGGATTTGTGTGGTCGATCCTGCAAGTAAAACAGATTTCTTTTTGATTTTTAAGACCAACGATTGTTCACCAATTTTCACGGTGAACAAATTGGCACGCCCAGTGGGACAGTGTTAAGTGATCATAAAAATAGTTTTTAAAATTTTCTTTAGGAAAAAAATTATTAGTTCTGTGGTAAACTTTTTCTTTTCTCTTTGAAAAAACTTCGTTGCATGTTATTGAGAAATGGTAAGGTAGCCACTATTAATGAAGATAGAACAAAAAGGAGATATATGAGGAGAATGACGACAAATTTAAACCAGCCAAATAATCCTCAGGATGTCCTGAATAACAATATAGAACAACCCATAGGGGCTTCGACAAGAGGACCAACGGTCTCAGCGCCTGCCTCTGAAGCAATACCGTCTATGGGAATTTCGATGCCCATACATTCGATTTCCCATAAGCAACCTATTCTGACTTACATTGGGCCAAAGGGTCCTCCACCGACCCCACCACCGATAGGGACCTCAACATTTAGAGGCATCCTTCCCCCTGGGTTTCAATACCTTTTCCTCGATATCCGCCTTATGAAATGCCAACTTTGTTGATAGCAAACTTACAAATGCCCCTCCATTATATACAGAACCTGTAATGGCTTCGACACTACAGGGATCTGGCTCTAGGGTAAATATGGGTCGAAATAGTCAAAATTCAGGTATAGGGTATTCAGCCCAGATGCCAGGTTTGACGACTAATTCTGCATCTTATTTGAGACAATAGATGGACGAAAGTAACCACAAAATAGTTCAAATGATGTCTGAAACTATGGGGAAATCTTTCAGCCACTCGTTCAGAATACTACACAAACCAATCAACAATTGGTAGCACAAATGACGCGCCTTGTAGAATTTTTGGGTGTACCAAATCCCTCTCGACAACCACTGAGGGAGTATCTGATAGAAAACCAAGGGGTAGTATTCGACAAAGAGAATACCATCAACCAAATTCCACAAAATATGGCCCAGGAAAATCAAAACAACCAGGGAATGATCGAACGACCTAGAGTCGAACCTCCTAGGAATCAACCACAAGTTTCTAGAGAAGAAGAACCGAGGGTAGTTTTGGTAAAAGTAACCAGGATGTTGAGAACGTAATACAAAAAGTTTGACGTAACAATATAGCGGCATACAATAATTTGGCTGCCATGGTCGAAAGAATCATGGCATGTAATAGAGTAAATTTTGGCCTTCGACGACCATATTATACGTCACTGTTATCAGAGTATATCATCCAGGTAGATTTACCTTCGAGAACAAAAGTCCCTAAGTTCACTAAGTTTTCTGGTGTCGCGGTGAAAATCGGATACCAAACTATTGATTAGTTTGAATCTTTAATTCATTTTGCAACCGAACTTTGATTTGTCCAAAGGAAGGGATAAAGATCGAAATTCCCACAATGCAATGCAAATGCAAGCTAGAGAGTTATAGATTTGGGGGTCTGTTAAACTTAGGGAAGGTGCTAGCATCCTAAGTTTTTGTAGTACTCTACAGGAACCTCTTGTTTTATTGTTGTTTATTGCTAAGTGTTTATCTGCTTAAGGTATAAAAAGACCTAGGGGTTTATTTCTAAGTATACTCGATAAGATGTCGCATCTTATGCCTACATATCCTTACGGGAGTGGAATCAGAGTATCTGTAGTTCCCCTAAAGGGTTTGAGGAGTTCTTTGACTGTGGTCAAAGTTCCTACGGGTTTAGGGTAGTTGGTTGATTGAGTTTAGAAGAAAAGATGAGTTGTCATTTTAAGGGAGATTTAACCGCCACAAATTGTAGGAAAATGGACTTTGCTTCGTCTTAAGAGAAGGGCTCAAGTACTCGGATATAGATCGACGAATACGCCTCTACCTCTCTTAAGGCAAAGTCCCTACGGTGTTGATTGTATTTGTGGGGTGGAGATTCTATCTCGCTTAAGATGATTAACATCTATTTCTCTATTGAGTTTGAATATTTTGTATTGAGTTGCATTTGTTTTATTTTCTATGTTGTAAAAGGATAAAGAATGGTCCTTCCTATGGGGTAGAATCAATCCTAGTAGATCGACTTGAATGAGATCAAGGATCGTAAGGGAGTATGATGCAAATGAGATGCACTACACACAAGTGTTAAATCATGTGTAGATTCTTCCTTTGGACGGATGCGGTGCGGTAAGATAAATGCGGTAAATGTAAATTGCTGTAAAATAAATTGTAGAAATAATAAAGGGGAAATAAATAAAACATACATATACGCATAAAAGCGCTGAAGTGTGTGAGAGTGACTTGTGAAGGTGAGAATGAATATGTGCGTGGAGTGTAAGTGTGCACGATTATATTTTACGATGTGAGTTGATTTTAGTTGGTCGATTTTAAGCGAGAGGTTGATTTTAGCTGGATTGGCTTTAAGTAGGATTAATTATAAATTGAATAAAAAGCTACGATGATCTTAATTTTATTATAAAACTTAGGTGAAGTGATTTATTTTTATTATGGCTATTATTAAAAGTTGAGTGATATATTAGGAGCTAAGTTAATTGATTATAGAGTTATTTTTTATTTGTTTCTTAAAAGATAATTAAACACTAAAGGTTTTATTATAAAAAACAAATGGGTGTAATTATTTATAAAAGGTTTTATTTAGTGAACAGGTATTATTTTAAAAGAGTTATTAATTTGAGAAAGTTAGCAAAATAAACTAATAAGGATTAATAGGATTTTAAAAAAAAAAGGGTTGTTTTTAGTTATTAATATAAAGAAAAAGAAGGGTGATTAAATTGGAATTAAAGATAAAATAAATAAATATTAAATAGGATGAATTTTTAAAAAGTTAATCAAACAAATTAATTAAAAGATAAAAGCTGATTTGATTAATAAGAGGTTATTAATTTATTTAGGAAAAAGGTTAGTTGATTAATTAATTGGGAAAAAAAGAGGTTAAATGTTGATTAGAAGAAAAAGCTATTAGTTAATAAAAGGATTAAATAAACAAAATAAAAAAGATTAGAGGGGGATTAGAGATTATGTGGGATTTAATGGAGGTTAGTGGCATTGTGTGATTACGTGTGGTGCTTGTGCGTGCAAAGAGGCCAAACTGCAGATACGAAAAATGGAATGCGAACACGCAAACCCTATCCCCCTTTCCGCCTTCCCCAAATTGGATTCTCGGTACTCATCTTCCTCCCTTCTCTCCCTAATCGCGATCGATTACTTCCGCTCATCACCTTCTTCCACGTTTCTAACCTGAAATCAAAACCAGAAGCATCAATAAATCAATAACATGGGTAGAGATAGGGAGTTACCGAAGGTTCGGATGATAGCGGCAGTGTTGGGGATGATGGGAACAGGATGTTTCGTCTGTTGAACTCGCGGCGGCGTGCGGTGGCTTCGTCCACGGAAAAGCTAAGTTTCTGCTTCGATCTATTAGGTTTACGAAGATAGGTTTTGTGGTGGTTTTTTTGGTGTGTTTTCTCTTCATCTCTTAGGCCTCTTATATAGGCTTCATACGGGATGTTCTGATTAAATTGGTCTTGAATGTTGATTGGGTTTTTCCATTTTGGTCTAAACAGTTTTTGAAAAGTTTCCTTTTTCGTTCGATTGGATTCAATGTTGTTGATGAGAATTAATCTTGTGTGATTCAATTTTGAGGAATCTTTCATTGATGCTAGGGAATCTGATAGGGTCTAAATAGGATCTTAGTTTTTGAATAGGTTATATTCTTCTATCAATTTTACTAATCCATGAGTTGATCTGGCAGGTGCAGAAAGCAGGAGATTTTGGGCCAGGGGAGATTATCAGCCCAGGGCAACATCAACCATCGATAAGATTTCCTCTTCTATTTTTCTGCTGAACTTCTTGTTTTAGGAGGGAAACATCGACTTCCTTATTCATCATGATTTGTGCTGTTAACTCAGTTTCTACCAGAAGAGAATATTATTTTTGTTTTCAATTGTTCAAATAACGTATAGTGCTTGACAAAATGATCCTTCATATCAGATATATTGCAGGTCATGCTATTGAATTCAGAAGCATGGATAAAAAGCTTCACGCCTTTGGTGCACCATGTAACACCCCACTTCCCGTATTAAATAAAATATAAATATTATAATAATAATCAGAGTTTTCACCAAAAAGTGGGATATCACATCTCCAAATTTTATAAAAGTACTTTATTCATTCTTTTCAAAATAATACAGCGGAATTTGTTTCATAAAGTAAAATACATCAAAACATGATACGTCACAGGATTTCAACACGTTTGACATAAAACAATTACAACACCCATATCCCGTGTTACGTATCAGAGCATCCTAGACTCGACGGTCACACTAATATCCAAGCTAGCTAAACACCTGGATTATCTGTACTTCCGAAGAAGCACAGACCACAACAACAACAAAGGGGTAGGAAATAATGATCAGAATATAATGGTAATGTAATACATGTAAATAAGGTAGTAAAACACACCAACACACCAATATTCACCCCCAACAACTCCATATGACGAACCTACTGTTCAAAGTACAATATAACATATTATAATGCAAATATGCAACTCAACACCATGCATGCGGTACCGACTCATTGGTTCATTCAATCGAACCTGGATAGATCACTTACGCTCCTCCTGAGACATGATCTATCCCCCACCATTCTCCACAAAGGAGTACGGATGAATCACTTACGCTCCTCCTGAGACATGATTCATCCCACCAAAACACCATGATATGCACACACCAATGCATAACTAATATATTTAGGCACTCAACGTGCACACGATCCTCCTGATCATATCATCATACATCAATGCATATATGTACAAATATAACATACACCAACACCATATAAATCAATTCACACAGTGAGCAATCTCACATTCTAACACCAAGTATAAACACATCCCAACACTCGGGGAATACACAATCCTACTGATCACTGCACCATAATCATATACATGATACACCCATCATTCATTTTAATTAAATTAGATATTAAACGAGTTCACACTCTAACACCATATATAAACACATCTCAACACTCGGGGAATACACGATCCTACTGATCACTATATACATATACATCAACTAATTGTCCACCAGTCATTATTACGGGAAACATGCACTATCACCAAGTACACAAGTTAGTTCCCACACTCATCATTCTTACAGTGCATCAAGGCCAAACTGTACCTATCATCTCAACTCGGATCCTCAGTCTATTCTAGTACCAATCTTGCACATTACCGTAACCAATAGGTTTCTAATTCCTATTCCCAAAATCATCACCTACACACTTTACTGATACCTCAAAAGCCATACGGAATTTTCCCTAAAAACTGTAAAACACCCTATATGCCCTATATGCCAAATCATCCCAAAACACCAATTCATTAACGATTACTATATAATTACTAGTTATCGTCAAACACAAACACACCAATAAACATTATACTTACCAATTATCCTATACTTCCTACTCTAGAACCAACATTACGGTACATTACTGACACTTCAGAGTCACTCTGTATCTCACCAAGGTCCTAACCATAGTCATTAACGACACTATAGGGAAACAACACATAATTTTCCCCAAAGCTATAATCATGGTCATTACCCACACTACAGTAACAACACAGAATCTCACAAAAACTCTATTTATATTTACTATCAACACTGCAGTAACAACATATAATCTCACTAACATCACCATAATATATATACACCAAATTCACCAATACCAATCAACAATTCATCAATATCAAGCATCAATTTAGCATTAGCAACAACAATAACAAGCATGCCAATATAAAACTTCATAGATCGGAATTTTCCTACGGGGTTAAGGACTCCCCTCTACCCTATACATGTATATACCATCCCAATCAAGTTTCTCCCCCCTTACCTTGTTAATCGGTTGATCGATGAAAGAACCCTCCAAGGTTTGACCAATTCTGATTTTCCCCTGTATCCTTCGTTCTTTGCTCCCTTTTCCGTTCCCTTTTCCGTTCTCTCCTTTCTATCGTTCTTTTTCCACTTTCTCTAACTTCTCACAATGTATCGTAAAACTACTAATCCCTCACGTTTCTATTTTAATTCTCTAATCCCAATAATAATAATAACTTAATAATAATAATAATAATAATAAAAATAATAATAATAATAGTAGTAATAATCCTATTATTATCTCACCAAAATAATAATAATGTTAATAACTTAATAAAATAATAATAATAATAATAATAATAATAATAATAATAATAATCCTATTATTATCTCACCAAAATAATAATAATGTTAATAACTTAATAAAATAATAATAATAATAATAATAGTAATAATAATCCTATTATTATCTCACCAAAATAATAATAATGTTAATAACTTAATAAAATAATAATAATAATAATAATAGTAACTATAATAAATATAATAATAATAATAATATTCCCACCAATATCAATATTATACACTATATTATTATATTCACCAAAACACCACCAATAATCCTCCCACATTAGGGACACCCACCAATAATAATATTCATACCGATGATAATAATAATAATAATAAAAATAATAATGATAATAATAATAATAATAATAATAATAATAATAATAATAATAATAATAATAATAATAATAATAATAATAATAATAATACCACCAATATTACTATTAACTATTATATTATTATCTCCACACCACCAATGATCCTTATATATCAAGGATACTCACCAATCACATACCAACACACCCCACCTAAGGGCACACCAACATAAAATAATTAAATTAACACCAAAATGACTAAATAAATAAAATGGGTGTTACAACTCTCCCCCACTTTAAGTATTTTCGTCCTCGAAAATTACCTGATGGAACACTTCCGGATACGCTTCCCGCATCCTTCATTCCAACTAACAGGTCACACTGCCTTCTGCAGCACCTCCCCAAGTTACTTTCACCAAGATATCTCCTCCCTTCGGAGTTGTTTCTCGCTCGTCCAAACGAAATAGCAATGCCTCAACAATCAAATTATTTTCACTTGTACATCATCCACCTGGTTCAATGTACTTTCTCAACTAAGACACATGAAATATATCATGCCAATTCATAGCGACAGCGGGAAAAACGGTCTAACATGTTACTCCTCCCATGCCTCTGCTGCACCACTCTGATACAAACCACAGAATACGGTGCGAACTTCTGAGACTTCGAAGCTCGACCAACATCAGTCACCGGCGTGACTCTCCAAACATATCTTTCCTTGGATCCTCTTGATCTTTTCAGCCATCTCCACATAATTTTCAGGTCTGAGCACAACACTCTCACTCGACCCATTCCAACACAGTAGAGTCCTACACTCCCTATTTCACCAAGCCACATATAGTGCCATTCCGACACTAGGATGGTAACCGTTATTATAGGTAACTCAATCAACGGTAATTAATCATCCCACAATCCACCTCGATCCAACACCCAAGCTCTCACCAATTCTCTACAGACTCAATAGTCCTCTCTGACTGACCATCAGTTTGCGGATGGTAAGTCGAACTCAACTTCAACTTAGTACCCGAAGCTTCCTGTAAGCCCTTCCAAAATCTCAATATAAACCTCAAATTTCCATCTGACACAATATTCGTCAGTATCTCATCCAACTTCACCACTTTCTTAATATGCATCTCATATATTCTCAACACGGAATAGTTAATCCACTCCTAACAATTCAAATTAAAATTATGTCTTTACAAATTCTTTGGAAATCTCAACACCAATTTCGTGAAAATACTACCTGATTTCCACTCTGGAATATTTAACGACTGCATCAGACTCAACAGTCTCTGATGTTCACTCTTCGAATTCCTACAATTCTAACCAGCATATTCCACCTCAACTACTCCTCCCCTTATCCATGGTCTCCAAAACAATCTACTCAAATTCGGTTACTTCTTCATAGCACTGGGATGGATACTCCATCTACCCCAATGTATTTCTTCACGAGTACTTCTACTCCCCTCAACAACATTTGGTACACATACTCTATCATAATATCTCGTGGTATTATTTCCACAAGCCCGACAATCCACTCCTCGACTCTAATTTATCAACTCCAACTAATTCACTACTCGACCCAGATTTCTGACTTTCTCGGTTCTTCTCAAGGATATCACTAGTCAGATCTTAATAATAAAATATTAACTCCATAAGAAGTATCCTTACTCACACAACGCATATTATGAAATTTCTCAATCAGTTCTACCTCTTTTCACCATCATCTTCGGTAAACACAAACATTTCCAACTCACCGCATCATCTACCACATCCACTTTACCCAAAGGGTAATTACACTCAAAGTCGTAATCCTTCAGAAATCCTAATTATTTCCTCTGCCTCATTTTCAACTTTTTCAAATCAAACAAACACCTTAAACTCTTAAGATCACCAAACATCTCCGATCTCAGTCTGAACTTTCGAAGCCTCCGACTCCGGTACAACCACAATAGCAACCAACTCTAAATCACTGGTCGGATGGTTTATCTTACACACTTCGAGTTGCCTTTTGCATAACTGAAACTCGCTGAAGTTGTCTTTAGCAAATCCCCTAATTATATCAACAAGCATCACAAACACCACAATTAGTTCTATCGGATTCGGCAGAACTTTCCTTACGGAAGTATATCACCGCTCTTTTTCTAACACTGATAACTCCAGTTCCTTATGCTCAACATAATCCTCTATACTCTTCGAATACCTTAAAATATAATTTATCAACACAACCATTGCCTTATATAAATAATTAAAGAAGATCCCATGCCAAGTGGACAAACAAGTTGTGAGTTATAGCGGGAACACATACTGTACCGCCCGTCCTTACCACAACATTCAAACACACTTCATCAATAAATAGATTAAATCTATGTCAATACTTCACCATCTCATAGATAATTTCAATAGCTTTCCAACGCTTCGAACCGGGCGTCATTCCGAGTTACGGTTCTCCCGTTACGACAAAAATACCACAACAACATTTTTCTGCTCAGGGCACTTCGCCAGGCGAATCTCGGCGAACATGACAGTCCCGAAATTTTATTTTCGACCGTTACCTGACTTCCGAGTGTCCGATTTCGATTCCGTAAAAAGCTGCGATCTCGGAATTCAACGTATAACCACAATTTCATACTTAGGAGGCCGTCCAACACACTTTCAATCTTTAAATATTTTAAAACCCGATTACTTCCAATCTCAACAGCAGATCGTGGAGCCTCCTATTACGATACCACTTCGACCTTCGACACCACAACACAATAATTCTACTCGAGATCTCACGAACACGGAAACTCACGTCCTTCAATCAATTGATCCATCAAATCATTAACTCTTGGAAGCGAACACTTATCCTTGACAGTCACCTTGTTCACTTATCTATAGTTCACCCAAAGCTTCACAAAACCTTCTGTCTGTCTAACCAACAAAAATTGGTGCACCTTACGGTAACACACTCAAACAAAAGGACCTCTCCCCCAACGGGTCTTCAAGTTGACTCTTCAACTTCTCCAATCCCAACGTAAACATACAATATGGAGTCATCAATATCAGACTCGTCCTAAAAACAAAATAAACGTGTAAGCTTTACTTCACACTCCGATAGTAAATCGCTTACTTCCTCAGGGAACCTCCGGCAATTTCAACAAATTGACAAATCCCAATTTTCTCACTTTCCTTCTCATTCCAAGTTTCAGTCAAAATAGACACTTCAACACCGTCTTACGCCAAATTCCTCAAAATAATCCCTTAAGCACTTAGCTTAACTCAAGACTATTCACTGCTCACGCCACCCAAGCTTGCAAGACGCGTCTATCCCATCCAACGCAATCTCGTCTAGTATTAACAAGAGATTAAGGGTGATCAGTTCCTCAATTTGTTAATAGACAGCCGAAATCATGATGGGGTACAAACCATCTTTACCAAACTATGATAGCATTCCTCAACACACTAAGCCACCACACCGTAGCATTCGGGAGAAATACAAACTCCTCCCCCACTGGAATCATTCCTCTTCTACCAACAAAGTTAAACAACAACAGGTACCGACAGTGTTTTTACACACATGTCGCATACTTGGGAACAACAACACTAGACAACATTGGCCGGACGGACCGACCTGCTCTGATACCAATTGTAACACCCCACTTCCCGTATTAAATAAAATATAAATATTATAATAATAATCAGAGTTTCACCAAAAAGTGGGATATCACATCTCCAAATTTTATAAAAATACTTTATTCATTCTTTTCAAAATAATACAGCGGAATTTGTTTCATAAAGTAAAATACATCAAAACATGATACGTCACAGGATTTCAACACGTTTGACATAAAACAATTACAACACCCATATCCTGTGTTACGTATCAGAGCATCCTAGACTCGACGGTCACACCAATATCCAAGCTAGCTAAACACCTGGATTATCTGTACTTCCGAAGAAGCACAGACCACAACAACAACAAAGGGGTGAGAAATAATGATCAGAATATAATGGTAATGTAATACATGTAAATAAGGTAGTAAAACACACCAACACACCAATATTCACCCCCAACAACTCCATATGACGAACCTACTGTTCAAAGTACAATATAACATATTATAATGCAAATATGCAACTCAACACCATGCATGCGGTACCGACTCATTGGTTCATTCAATCGAACCTGGATAGATCACTTACGCTCCTCCTGAGACATGATCTATCCCCCACCATTCTCCACAAAGGAGTACGGATGAATCACTTACGCTCCTCCTGAGACATGATTCATCCCACCAAAACACCATGATATGCACACACCAATGCATAACTAATATATTTAGGCACTCAACGTGCACACGATCCTCCTGATCATATCATCATACATCAATGCATATATGTACAGATATAGCATACACCAACACCATATAAATCAATTCACACAGTGAGCAATCTCACATTCTAACACCAAGTATAAACACATCCCAACACTCGGGGAATACACGATCCTACTGATCACTGCACCATAATCATATACATGATACACCCATCATTCATTTGAATTAAATAGATATTAAACGAGTTCACACTCTAACACCATATATAAACACATCTCAACACTCGGGGAATACACGATCCTACTGATCACTACATACATATACATCAACTAATTGTCCACCAGTCATTATTACGGGAAACATGCACTATCACCAAGTACACAAGTTAGTTCCCACACTCATCATTCTTACAGTGCATCAAGGCCAAACTGTACCTATCATCTCAACTCGGATCCTCAGTCTATTCTAGTACTAATCTTGCACATTACCGTAACCAATAGGTTTCTAATTCCTATTCCCAAAATCATCACCTACACACTTTACCGATACCTCAAAAGCCATACGGAATTTCCCCTAAAAACTGTAAAACACCCTATATGCCCTATATGCCAAATCATCCCAAAACACCAATTCATTAACGATTACTATATAATTACTAGTTATCGTCAAACACAAACACACCAATAAACATTATACTTACCAATTATCCTATACTTCCTACTCTAGAACCAACATTATGGTACATTACCGACACTTCAGAGTCACTCTGTATCTCACCAAGGTCCTAACCATAGTCATTAACGACACTATAGGGAAACAACACATAATTTTCCCCAAAGCTATAATCATGGTCATTACCCACACTACAGTAACAACACAGAATCTCACCAAAACTCTATTTATATTTACTATCAACACTGCAGTAACAACATATAATATCACTAACATCACCATAATATATATACACCAAATTCACCAATACCAATCAACAATTCATCAATATCAAGCATCAATTTAGCATTAGCAACAACAATAACAAGCATGCCAATATAAAACTTCATAGATCGGAATTTTCCTACGGGGTTAAGGACTCCCCTCTACCCTATACATGTATATACCATCCCAATCAAGTTTCTCCCCCCTTACCTTGTTAATCGGTTGATCGATGAAAGAACCCTCCAAGGTTTGACCAATTCTGATTTTCCCCTGTATCCTTCGTTCTTTGCTCCCTTTTCCGTTCCCTTTTCTGTTCTCTCCTTTCTATCGTTCTTTTTCCACTTTCTCTAACTTCTCACAATGTATCGTAAAACTACTAATCCCTCACGTTTCTATTTTAATTCTCTAATCCCAATAATAATAATAACTTAATAATAATAATAATAAAAAAAATAATAATAATAATAGTAGTAATAATCTTATTATTATCTCACCAAAATAATAATAATGTTAATAACTTAATAAAATAATAATAATAATAATAATAATCCTATTATTATCTCACCAAAATAATAATAATGTTAATAACTTAATAAAATAATAATAATAATAATAGTAATAATAATCCTATTATTATCTCACCAAAATAATAATAATGTTAATAACTTAATAAAATAATAATAATAATAATAATAATAATAGTAACTATAATAAATATAATAATAATAATAATATTCCCACCAATATCAATATTATACACTATATTATTATATTCACCAAAACACCACCAATAATCCTCCCACATTAGGGACACCCACCAATAATAATATTCATACCGATGATAATAATAATAATAATAATAATAATAATGATAATAATGATAATAATAATAATAATAATAATAATAATAATAATAATAATATCACCAATATTACTATTAACTATTATATTATTATCTCCACACCACCAATGATCCTTATATATCAAGGATACTCACCAATCACATACCAACACACCCCACCTAAGGGCACACCAACATAAAATAATTAAATTAACACCAAAATGACTAAATAAATAAAATGAGTGTTACAAATGGTATCAGAGTCATACCTCTCCCAGTACGATGTGGTTCGGGGACGAACCAAGCGGAAGCTGGTGGGCATGTAACACCTGAGGTGAAAGAGGACGGTGGTTACATGTAACACCCGTGGGTGAGGGAGTGGTTGTCGGTGTCATGGGGCATGACAATGAGACACTCCTAGCAGCTTCTAGGGGAAAACTGAATTCACATCCGAATGAGAGGGATCCTGAGGCTATGCAGGTATGAGACTGCATGGTTGAATGAAGGCTTATAAAGATTAATTGGTACTATCTATACCAACAAGATGCATCTTCTTTTCGGTAGCCCGTTCATAAGAACCCCACAGTTAAGCGTGCTTGACTTGGAGCAATTCTGGGATGGGTGACCTTCTGGGAAGTTTCTCAGAAAGTGTGTGATTGAGGACAAAGCATGCTGAAAAGACCCGTGTTGGTTTGTGGGGTCAGTCGGTAATCCGGAAAGCAATATGGGGCGTTACACACCAAGCTACCAGAAGAAATTCAACTTGAGACTTAGTGTCTTCTGCTGCCAGCTTTCCTTTGTAGCATCCTCATCATGGAGTAGGTTGGTCACTTCTTGATTTGTCTTGTGGTTGTGTTGGTGGATAGTTTCATCATGCCCTGCGGTTTTTGTCTTGGGCTAATCTTGTTGAGTGTGTTCTCAACTCTGAGTGGTGATTAGCATAAAGATTATGCAGCAGCCTTATCTTGATTCAGCTGTAGTTGTAAAATTGACAGGGTCTTGTATTGTCGCCACAGGTTTAGTCTCAGATTAGAGGTGGATGGAGTTGGGAAGGAAGATATTGTTGATTTTGTTGTAGCAGCTGCTGCCGAACTGATTTTTATTGTTGTGGCTGCCGGGTAACTTGAGGGTGTTGCTGAAGCATGGGCTATGTTGACAGAGGGTGTTTACTTGGGCAGGTTGGAATGAGAATGGATGCTTTCTTCTGTAGCCAAAGTGATTCCGACAATTTTAAAAGCTATTGGTTTTTATCGTGCTTGCAGGTATGGAGCTTCATCGACAGATATCAGCTTTCGATAACAGCTGGTTCACTAACAGCAGCGAGGGATGTGGCTGAGTTTTTACTGACATCTTTCTCTTGTTCGCAACAGTTCTTAAGTTTTTGTTCCGCCTTGGTGTCGGTGTTTGCATACGTAAGGAAGGTATTATTTTCTTGAACTCTTTCAAGTTGTGAATTGATTTTCACTTGTACGTGTACGGTTTTACTGTACTAATTATTTCTTCACTGATCTTTAATGTATGCAATATGTTTGGTATGAGATATTAGGAACAATCTCTGCTTAAGGCTTTAGGTTGGAACTAGCAAACTGAGGGATATAATCATGAAGATTTGGTGGAGCAAATTGACATAGAGCTTGGCATACTGACTTATTTTGGACACTGAAGTTGGCTTTATCCATCTCCTATTGGAAACAACAATCTTCCCTCCGCATAACAGGTACAAGGCTTCTCATTTCAAGGTTTACTTTCTTTGCTCGTGGAAGTTCGTAACCAATGGTTTTGTATTGCTTCGTGTCTTATTAAGCGCTGATGTGGTCCTTGTAACCTTCATGTATTGTGATTATGACCTGATATTGTTCTTTGTGCTTGTGTATTTCAGCACCTTGCCACAATACGTCAATAATGAGCATGCCAATGATATCTTGCTTATTGGTTCACTTCATAAATTTCCTTGTCACTTGAGGTTGCATTGGTTGGTGTGTCTGGGGATTAAAGCTTTGCGGCAGGTGGGGATTTCTAAAGTCATTCAGCATACCTGCTCTGTATTGTTGGGTTTGCAAATGACTTGGTGCTTGGTTAAGAGTTGTGGCTGACATACTAACTGCTAACACCGTTATCGTCTATGACAGGTATTGACTGGTATTCCAACGGATCAAAGTATTGGTGTCTTTCCAAGAGCTTCGTGATTCACAGCCAGTTCAAGGTTGACGTTTGCCGAGCCGGTCGTAGGCTGTTGCCAAAGTTGAGGTCTGCGCGGGTTGGAAATTGATTGAATTATGTCTGCTGTCCAGGTCTGCAAGTGAAATCAAGAACCTTCGAGGATGCGACACAACTATCAAACTCGGCGCCGTTATTTCTCTTGGCAATGTGTTGTTGTAGTGTCAAATGTTATAGTAGTATAGACTAATGAGATGTATCAATATTGTACTTTAAAACTTGATGCGGGATTCACCAGCCCCATAGCAGGCTCCAATTAGCAACAATAGCAACAATATTTGTTTGGTTTTAAATATGTAATAGAGACAAATGGGACTTAGTCCTCCCTTTTCAATTAATGTAGTACCACTGTATAAATAATTGGATGCTCTCATGTGTAGCATGTATTAGATGAACAACAGTGGATATGAATGAGGTTGCTTTGCCAAATAAACACGTTACCAAAACATTCATTTTGTCTCGTAGATGCTGCAGCCTTTTTGAAATGGGATACCGTATTAGTTTGTATCAAATCCAACGTGTATACTCCCAACTTGCATTATGTGTTTGTTTTGATGAAATAATATGTGGTGTGGTTTTACGGGTTTGGATAGAGTTTAAACATTCAACCACAACAAGTTTGAATCCCGAACTCTTAAAAGGTGCCCTCGTAGACTGGTCGTAGATTCAAAAAGAAAAGAGGAACCTCCAATTAAAAAACAAATCCCAATCTGAATCCCACTAGTTATGAACCAAATTCGGGGAATGGAAGCCTTGAAACTCGAAATAATCCATATGAAACGTGCCAAATGAATTTAAAGCAGTACGGGTTGAACTTTGCCACCATAACTCAAATAACACCACTTGATTAGATTGTAAGTGCATACGAATGAACCTGAACCTTGAGTCCACATTATCTTGCACTGGAAGGCGACGTAAAACCTGTCAAAGATGTCTTAAGAACCAAAAAATAACCTTGCACGCAATCGTTAGTCCTGATAAACACGTATAGAATGTAAAGGATAAAATGAAAGGAAGCGCACAGGGAGATGGAATCTTAAGGGCAAAATTAGGGTGCAACATCTGGGGATACCACTGAGTCTATTGTCGAACACGTGGCTAGGTATTTGATAGAAGCGGGAGATATTTCAAATGATGAGAATCTTAGGTTCAAGTAATTCCTAAGTTCTCTTACAAAAAACGCTTTTACTTGGTTCACAACCTTACCTCCAAATTCGATTCACAATTGGGCCCAGTTAGAACGTTTATTTCATGAACAATGCTACATGGGACAAACGAATATTAGTTTGACGAAATTGGCTAGTATAAAACAAAAGTTTGCTGAGCCAATTAATGATTATGTGAATAGATTTCGGACAGTCTGGTGTGCGGCTTCCTCGGACGAAGGGGGAGGCAGTTTGGCCGTCTCTCTCGTCGGTCTCCAGGGGACGGGATGTCTTTGTTTGCTTGCCGCCATTCGCAGCAGGGGCAAGGATGAAGTTATGAACATTATCGTCGTGGTTTGGGTTATCCATGATCGCGGAATGTTGGTGAAAACTTTGGTTCGCTGCTCGGAGGAACGGGGAAGTTTTAGCTTCCCACAGACGGCGCCACTGATCTGACCTGATCAGAAGGGGATCACCAGTGGGCCACACTCTGTTGGGCTGCTACCTGTTCACCGATGTTGAAGAAGAGAAGGGGGTGCACCTGCAAGACACTCTGATGCCAAAGTAAGGAATTGGGCAGAGTGAGAGCAAATATAGAAAAGGGGTAAGAAGTGAATTACCTGACCCTCTTGTGAAAGAGGGTATTTATAGAGAGACCCCAACATTGGGCTAATGGTCACTTGCGTTGGGCTGGATTGCCAGGCCCAACCCAGGTGACTGTTAGGGCTTACGTGGCGTAGTGAAGACCAGGACGTGGTCTTCGCCATAGTCCAACTGTCCCGTGATCTCTGAAAAGTGGGTTTGACCTGCTCTTTCGGAGGTGGGTAGTTGGTCGGTGACGTGCCCTCGATGAGGGGAGCACATGTGAAGGACACGTCGCCCTGCTCGACAGGGTAG
Source organism: Lathyrus sativus (assembly GCA_963859935.3). NCBI lineage: Eukaryota > Viridiplantae > Streptophyta > Magnoliopsida > Fabales > Fabaceae > Lathyrus > Lathyrus sativus. Next base: position 655,238,539 of record OZ012741.1, on the reverse strand, counting down.
CGGGTTCTGCCCGCGGGGGGCAGGTCCTGCCCGTGGAAAGGGCAGTACCTGGTGAGGGGAGTCTTACGCTCGACATAGATGGGCAGGTTCTGCCCGAGGGTGGACATTACCTGCCCGCCGGGGACCTTGTGCTCGGAGGCCGCGACACAAGCGTGACTGAGCTTGGCAGGATATTACTGGGCTGGGTCTGCCTGGCAAGCCGGGGCCTAGGCCAGAACATATATATATATATATATATATATATATATATATGTGTGTGTGTGTGTGTGTGTGTGTGTGTGTGTGTGTGTGTGTGTGTGTGTGTGTGTGTGTGTGTGTGTGTGTGTGTGTGTGTGTGTGTGTGTGTGTGTGTGTGTGTGTGTGTGTGTGTGTGTGTGTGTGTGTGTGTGTGTGTGTGTGTGTGTGTGTGTGTGTGTGTGTGTGTGTGTGTGTGTGTGTGTGTGTGTGTGTGTGTGTGTGTGTGTGTGTGTGTGTGTGTGTGTGTGTGTGTGTGTGTGTGTGTGTGTGTGTGTGTGTGTGTGTGTGTGTGTGTGTGTGTGTGTGTGTGTGTGTGTGTGTGTGTGTGTGTGTGTGTGTGTGTGTGTGTGTGTGTGTGTGTGTGTGTGTGTGTGTGTGTGTGTGTGTGTGTGTGTGTGTGTGTGTGTGTGTGTGTGTGTGTGTGTGTGTGTGTGTGTGTGTGTGTGTGTGTGTGTGTGTGTGTGTGTGTGTGTGTGTGTGTGTGTGTGTGTGTGTGTGTGTGTGTGTGTGTGTGTGTGTGTGTGTGTGTGTGTGTGTGTGTGTGTGTGTGTGTGTGTGTGTGTGTGTGTGTGTGTGTGTGTGTGTGTGTGTGTGTGTGTGTGTGTGTGTGTGTGTGTGTGTGTGTGTGTGTGTGTGTGTGTGTGTGTGTGTGTGTGTGTGTGTGTGTGTGTGTGTGTGTGTGTGTGTGTGTGTGTGTGTGTGTGTGTGTGTGTGTGTGTGTGTGTGTGTGTGTGTGTGTGTGTGTGTGTGTGTGTGTGTGTGTGTGTGTGTATATATTGTTTTTGTTTTGATCAGAAACTTTATATTCCATTGTAATTGTTTTATTTTCGTGTTTAAAAAAAAGTTATGATTTGATTAAAATTTGTTTTCTATAGTTAGTAGGCGCATTTGTTTTTAAGATGTACTAAAGTTATTCCCGTTTATAACAACAATATTTTTTTCTCATTAATCTTTTCACATATTTGAAAAAATGATCGATAAATTTATATTATTTAATATTTGAAACAATTAAAGACTTGTTTCTGTTTATAATAAAAATATTTTTTCCCCATATATATAAATAATTTAATCAATAATGTATTTTTTCCGTGTATAAATATTATTTTTGTTTTGACATTACTTATATGTTTGAATCTATATACAAATATTTTAATCAATAATATATTTTTTTCGTAAGTAAATATTATTTTGTTCAATAACAGATACTTGTACTTATATTTTATAATTTATTTTAATTGAAAACATATGATTACTTATTATTATTTTCTTAAAATATATTACATTTTAAATTAAAAATAATATCAAACTAAAAAAAGTATTAACAAAAATAATTAAAAAACAACAAACTTATTGGAAGGTGTGGAGAAAAAAGTTAGATAAAAAAAATATAATATTGTATTTTATCAATAACATCATATAAAATGATTATTTAGAACATGCATGTTGAATTTTTGTAAAAAAATAAATAATAAAATTGGTAATAAAATATTTATGGTATCAATATTTTAAATATGTTTTTAGAGAAATTAAGAATAAATGTTTTTGTATACCGAAGATAAAAAGACATATTTAATTCTACCATTAAATGTTATTAAATTATAAACTAAAATTAAAAAACAATTATTTAATATATATAAATAATATGGACACTATCAGAACTCATAAGCTCCACCAAAAAAACCCAGTCAAAAGTATACAAAAATACATAAAGGATGTTATTGTTAGTAGTTGAGAAATACTTAAAAACCAGTCCTAAATTTAAAATTAAATTATTTTTCTTAACATGTGTAAAAAATAATATAGGTGTTTAATAAAAGGTAGAAATATCAGATTTTCAAATAATGTATATAATTACATATACACATCAAAAAAATTGAGCTAAATACAAATATAAACGTGGAGAAAATTTCTCACAAAAACACAATATAAAAATACAATTACTAGTAATATATTTGGTTTGTTTGAATTTAGTTATTTGGGTTAAATAATATTGAGTCCTTATGCACAATCTTTAGGATAAGATGTATGCAGTTGGTATTGGACATATATTGCTTCAAATTCAGACCATCTTCTGCTTAATGTGTATTACATTCATGTTGTCTGCATTGAAAAAGTGTCCAAATTCAATTTTTCCATAGCAAATCCTCAAAACCTGTATTTATGGAAACACATCAGTCAAAAAATGAACATCGATATCACCCATCAGCTGCTGTTACATCCATCAATACCCCATGCTCATAATCCAATATGATTATTGGCACTATAAATACCACATTTTGCTCTCTGAAACCAGCAATACACATATTTAGTCGGCATTCACACAATGCAAGAAAATATATTTATATGTATGACGTAAATGATATCACAGTCCTTCATGATCAAGTTATTCATGAAGATTTCAAAGTGTTAATAGTAAAAATATCATGTCAATGTCAAAGAGAAATTATTTGTTCATTGCAACTCTCTAGTAGCCACATAATATTCATAACACCATCTAAAAGATTTTTTCAATCTCTAATCTTGATTTTTGAAAAACACTACGAAGACATTATTATATATAGATAGATTAGAACTAATTACATGATATAGCCGATGTGAGAGTATTTTATATACAAATATTCTTAACACTATATATTTTTACAAATATCAACACTCCCTCTCAAGCTTGAGCATACAAGTTAAATGCACCAAACTTGTTACATATATAGTTAGTTTTAGGGCTTCGTAGAGATTTTGTAAACACATTTGTCAATTAATCATTAGAGTTGACAAAGCTTGTGACGATGTCGCCTTACTCGATCTTCTCTATGACAAAGTGACAGTCTATCTCAATATGTTTGGTCCTCTCATGGAAGACTAGATTTGAAGCAATGTGCAATGCAGCTTGATTATCACAAATAAGTGTCAACGATCTTGCTTTTTCAATTTGAAGTTCCTTGAGCAACTGTTTTAACCAAATAAGTTCACATTTTGCCATTTTTCATGGCCCTATGCTCTGCCTCGGCGCTTGATCTTACAACTATATTTTATTTCTTACTTTTCCAGGATATAAGGTGTCCTACAACAAGTACACAATATCCAGAGGTGGATCGTCTGTCAATGGGTGACCCTACCCAATCAATATCAGAGTATTCAACTTTCTGGGTATGTCATTTATCCTTATACAGAAGACCTTTTCTTATAGCACATTTGATGTATCTCAGAATCCGGATAACAACATCCATGTGTTCCTGACAAGAGGAATTTAAGAACTAGCTTACCGCAATGACTGCAAAAGAAATGTCTGGACGAGTGACTGTGAGATGATTTAACTTTCCAACCAATCTCCTATACCTTTCTGAGTCAGATAAAGGCTCTCCCTGATTGGGTAATAGTTTGACACTTGGATCCATAGGAGTATCGACTAGTTTAGCATTTAACAAACTTGTTTTTTCCAAAAATATCCATAGCATATTTGCGATGAGAAATCACCAAACCATGGACCAACCTTCATTGTATAAAGCCAACGACAACCTACTAAAGATTTCTCATGTGATAGAGGAACCAGTTCCTAGATATCACTGCTTTGAAGAACACATATTCCATCAATCGTTGCTTGTCTTAACTCATGGTGAAATAATGTTTCACCTAAAGTTTTAGGAATATAAACAGAAGATAAGGAAGACAAACAAGTATACTGCAAAGGGGAAATACAATAATAACATCCATGTGTTCCTGACAAGAGGAATCATCTCACAGTCACTCGTCCAGACATTTCTTTTGCAGTCATTGCGGTAAGCTAGTTCTTAAATTCCTCTTGTCAGGAACACATGGATGTTGTTATCCGGATTCTGAGTGATACCTTTCTGAGTCAGATAAAGGCTCTCCCTGATTGGGTAATAGTTTGACACTTGGATCCATAGGAGTATCGACTAGTTTAGCATTTAACAAACTTGTTTTTTCCAAAAATATCCATAGCATATTTGCGATGAGAAATCACCAAACCATCTTTAGATTGGGCTACTTCAATACCCAAGAAATAACGGAGTTTACCAAGATCTTTTGTCTGAAATTATTTCGAGAGGTGTTGTTTCAACTTGAGTATTCTCTGTTGATCACTACCAATTATGACAATGTCATCTACATACACAATAAGATAAATACACCCTTGGGGTGAGTGACGATAAAAAACAGAATGACCAGCTTCACTACAGACCATACCAAACTGTTGTACTATAGTGTTGAATTTGCCAAACCAAGCTCTTGGAGATTGCTTAAGACCATAAAGAGACTTGTGTAGCCTACAAACCATATTCGACGACTTCCCATGAGCAACAAACCCGTGTTTGCTCCATATATACTTCCTCTTCAAGATCATCCTGTAAGAATGAATTTTTTTATGTCAAGTTGATGAAGAAAACAATGTCAAATGGCTGCAATGGCTAGAAGAAGTCTAACATATGCCATTTTGGCTACAAGCGAAAAGGTATCACTATAATCCAACCCAAAAGTCTGAGTGTATCATTTGGCTACCAAACGAGCTTTAAACTGATCAATCTTACCATATGGACCAACCTTCATTGTATAAAGCCAACGACAACCTACTAAAGATTTCTCATGTGATAGAGGAACCAGTTCCTAGATATCACTGCTTTGAAGAACACATATTCCATCAATCGTTGCTTGTCTTAACTCATGGTGAAATAATGTTTCACCTAAAGTTTTAGGAATATAAACAGAAGATAAGGAAGACAAACAAGTATACTGCAAAGGGAAAAGACAATAATAACATAAATCAATATAATTTGGGGAAAGATTTCATGTTTGACGTATACCTTTTCGAAGGGCAATAGAAAGATCATACTCATATTTACAAATATCAACAATACAAAGCTTTTATGAATTCAAATTTTGTAAAATCTACTTCCAAAATAAAAAATCATATAAACAAATTATTTATTCTTACCCATTAGTACTTGGTTTTGTAGTTCTTAGATTCTTCACTCTCTTCCATCGATTTTATTTTCAAAACAAGATCACCTAAAAATAACAACAAAACATTTTATTTATGTTTATAAACAAACTTTACGGAAAATACTTCAAATAAATCAATAGATCTTATAATGTGTTTAAAACACAAATTTCTACAGAAAAAGATGGTAAAGTAAAAAGAAATTTATAAAAATAAATAAATAAGATGATATTTAAAACAATTGACAAAAATAAAAAAATAAAACTAGTGAGTATTCAAAGCAAATATAAATACTATAAATTGAAATTTGTCTTACCTATTGAAGAAGAGATATTGAAGACCAAATAAAAATGATTAATAAAAGAGAATTAAAGTTTGAAAACCTAAAAAAAAAAGTTATACTTTTCCATAACTATTTTGTAAAAATTTGCAAGTTTTTATTCCCGTTGTTTTTCTAACGGAATAAAAGTGAATAAAGAGTTGCTTTCTTTCTTCTGAAAGATTAAAAGTGAGTAAAAGCGTGCTTTTCCGTCGTCTGAAAAGATTAAAAGTGAATAAAAATGAAAATTTCAAAAAACGACTTCACTGGGGATCGAACCCAGAATCTCTGGTTCCGTAGACCAGCGCCTTATCCATTGGGCCATGAAGTCGATGTTGAAATAGTTATTTACAAGTTAAATAAATTTTAACAGTATCAGTAAAAGTTGCTTGTGCAATTTTAGTTGACATGTTGTTTTTGTAGTTTTTGCCGATAAGTCAGAAAAGCGATTATGAACGTGTTAGCGAGTAGAACAAGTTTTGTGTCTCAACAACCGGAAAGCGCTTCTGCACCGGCGTAATCATCATCATCAACAACAACAATATCTCTTTTTATCATTATAATATTTTTTAACCCTTCAATTATGATAATCGCGTTCGCCGGAGAAAAAAGCGATTGTAAAACGTGCGGTGAACCAACCTCATCATAACTAAACGGTGAGAAAATATAAGAATCAAAATGTTGTTATAATTATTATTACTTTAAAAAATTATTCGGTGGAAATTGAATATTAATATCAAGAATTCTAAAAATAGGAATCGAAAAAAAAATGGGTAAAAAACAATCGTTGCGGAGTAAAGCAGTTCATCTTGTTTCGGATCTCACAACTGTTCTTCTCAACCCTATTTCAGACCATAACAAACCCTCTCTTCCTCTTTCTGTAAGTTCTCCGTAAATTTCTCTTATTGTTGAATTCAGCTAACCTATTTTGGTTTATAGTTTCTAAAAAATGGTTTGATTGCTGTGATATTGTTAAGGAAGAAGAAGAGGATGATGGTGAGTTAAAGGGAAGTGAATCAGAGGTTGAAGGACCTGATACGTCGTCGTTTGCTGCGTTTCTTTATTCGTTTTTGTCGTCGTCGTCGGATTCTGGAGATAATAGTGTAATTGATGATGTGTGCGCGGTTGAAAATGATGACCTAATGAATGAGAATTTGGTTGTTAAGAAGGGTTTGTTATCTAGAGGTAAACAATCACTTGGTAAAGCTATTTATCTAGCTGCTAAAATGGGTGGATTTCGAACTCAGGAGCCTGGGAGGGATGGTTTTGAAAGTGATGGGTGTGGTGTTGAGATGAAACATATTCAGCCGTTGAAAGAGGTTCCTGGTGTGCCTTTGGTTGATCGTTTGGTGGATGTTTCGGAACCTTCGATGTTGATTTCAAATAGTTTGAGGAATGTGGTTTATGATTCGCTTCCGTCTCTTATTCATGGGAGGAAATGGTTAATGATGTACAGGTAATTTTGGATGAAGTTTTATTGGTAGCCACAAGATTGTGGTGTTATCATGTTGTGTGTTGAAGTTGCAAAATCGTGTTGGTTTGATATTTTGATTGATATTCTTTTGTGGCCTCTTTGCATTTAATGCAGCACTTGGAAACATGGGATATCACTTTCAACTCTTTACCGGAGAAGCATGCTTTGGCCTGGACCGAGTTTGCTGGTACAATTTTATCACCCTTCAGTACAGATAAACTTATGCTGTTTGAAGTTCCAGTTTTCAAGCTTACTAGTGAAACAATCTTAAGCTGTTGTCCAATTTTAATCTGCAAAGATAAATGCATAACTGTGTTCTTTAATCAGCAAGACTGATTTCTACACTATACATTCAGTGATTAGTCCTTAATGTATTGTTAGCTTTTCTCTTCCAGGTTGTTGGAGACCGGAAAGGAGCAGTATTTGGTAGCTTGGTTGAAGCACCCCTTCGACCATCCAACAAGAGAAAATACCAGGTCAGCTTTTATATTTGTACTATGATACTATTAGCTGCTTCACTTCGTGAAAGTGTTAATGTTATCTTTTATTTTATATTATTGTTGACATAAACTTTGTACAGGGAACAAACAGTACATTTGTTTTCACAAATATCTCTGGTCATCCTGTTGTATATCGCCCAACAGGTATTTATTTTTTATTTGAGTTTGAACATTTTCATTATCTTTCCATTTTTCTCATAAGTGTACTGTGTTTTCTTTATATAATAATCATCGATTAATTTGTTCTATCTGTCAATAACTTGTAGTAGTTGAATGACTAAATCACTAAATGAATATTCTAATTTTCCTTTTACAAAACTATGCGGATGAGGAGAGAGTTTATTCAAAGTTCATTTGTTGTGATGACAAATTTTCAGTTTTAAAGACATGGTATTCCCATGAGTTATGTTGTGCATTTTTAGAAATAAGCTACAGAACAATTTTACAACAAACATGGTGCTTTTGCTACTCAGAATCTGGCTATATACTAAATTCCCATCTCGACACCTCATTTTTTGGTTTTGAAAATCAAAAGCCTCCTTACATTTGTGGATAGTCATGAGATTGTGCCACATCTTGCCAAAGGATCAATTGCTAATTTTCCATTGAGAAAGGCTTGATTTTACTTTTCTGTTAACTTCAGAGGCACTTACATGCATTGATTTTTTGTCAGCTACAGCTAGATTTAATTTTAACCCGGGACTGGTTCGTCTAAAATGTATTGTTAAAAATGATGAATTTCTTAGCACCTTTGACAGTTTCCTTCCATGGATATTTTTATTCAAAAAATGAAGCATGGTTTTCAATTTTCAAGTAGTTGACATTCTCATATTGTAGTTGCCCACAAAATGTTGATGCAATATTGTTTGACATTTAGCAGAGTAACTTTCTATGAAATTCAGCATCAGCATGAGGCGTTACTTAAGTTTTAAAATGTGATAAAGTTAAAATTACACATGTCACTCCTATATTACATCATATCTCTTGATCCATATGATGGTAGAAAGAAAAAATCTGGGATGGTTTGGAACTCTAATGCTGTTTCTCTTCTCTTGATTAAACTATACTGAATAACCATAATATTGCAGGAGTAAACCGTTACTTCACACTTTGCACCACTGACTTTCTAGCTTTTGGCGGGGGAGGTCATTTTGCACTTTATTTGGACAGTGATCTGTAAGAACTTTGCAATTGGATATGCTATCCTTTTTTTGACCCTTTGTGACCCTGATTTTTCCTGTTACAATTTTTTGACATATCAACTCAAGATTGAATGGGTCAAGTTCCGTCTCTGAAACTTACAACAATCCTTGTTTAGCACATTCTCCAGAATTTCAAGTGAAGGAAGTAGAGGTGCACATAAATCTCCTTCACTCAGTCACACAAACCTCTCCAATCTCTTTTAATTTCTCTTTTATTAATTTGTTGCAGCTCATTTGTTTCCCTCCATATCTATGAAACATTTACTTAAACTCAAAAGAACTAATTAGCAAATTCTCTTTCCTCCATGCAGTTGTGGGGCTTTGTACTTCCTTCGAAATATGAAGAAATAGTGAAATTGAGCAGAACAGAGGCACCTGGGATCTGTCACTGGTAAATATATATGAGTATGTATCAGATATTAGTCAAAGCCTTGCAGTTTGCATTTTACTGAATGATCATGCTGAGTCACAAGCCTTGAGAATTTCTGCTATTAAGCGAAGTTGATAGACAATATGATGCAGAAATTGTATGAATCAAATCTTATTATCACCATGTAACATGCTTGTAAATATTTGCGAGGCTGTATGTTGTACATACAGAGTCCATACCCTTTATAAAATGGACCTATTTTGTGTAGGATAAAAATTGGAGTAAATTTTAAAGTGTATGCATACTTAAAGCAGATAAAGGAAAATGAAGGATAATGATAATCACATCCTTTGTAATGTAATTTGGTGTGTATTTAATGTACTAATTTCTCACCTTTCTACTCTATTTTTATCTTGTTTCATTTTGCTTTGTTATGTTTTATATCAATTCAATCATAGCTTTAGATATGACGGCTCTTCACCTATTTGCTAACACTTGGATAGGAGCCTAGGATGAATGAAGTTCAGAACATGAGCATCAATAATGTTTGATAAAGATTTATAAAAGAAAAAAATCTTATTAATGCTAACTTTGATATATTTGATTGTTTTTTTAGTAGAATTAATTTTGAGATTTTGAGAGTCAGAGAAAATGAATAGAATTGCCCTTTAAAGCATGAAAAATGCTCTTTTCATTTTGGTGGTGCCTCTCATTTTCTTGAAGCACCGAAAATGCTCTCATGTGTTGCATCCAAAGATACATTACTGATGTACTCAAAATCACATCAATATTTGCTTTTATGATATTTATCCAAATTTTTAAAAAAATATGGTCTGAAGATGTATCTATGTATATTATATAGGTGTATTGGATATGTATCTCCGAAATATCTCACACATTTATGGAGTTCTGTTAAAACACGACATTGCACCTTTGAAAATGTCCAACTTGATTTTATAAAACACCATCTTGAACATTATATTTGCCACCCTCACAATTAAACCTCACACCCCCTAATTTGTATGAAAAGACCAAAGTAACGTTATAATTTTTTTTTCACATTTTCCAAATTTGCGGTTCAGAAACTATTTTTACAAATTTCAGGAGTGATACAAGAAATTTCAAAATAACTACCGAACATTTTAAAAACAAGGTTTATCATAAATTTTATTATTTACAGTATTTTGTACCGGAGCTTTTAAATTTTTTGGTATTTTTACCTGAAATTTCATAATTTTCGATAATTTTTATCGAAAATTTCAAAATTTTCGATGCAAGCCTCAATTTTTGTTACCGAAAATTTTGAAATTTCTGGTAGTTTAGAAAACTAGTTTTGTATCTTACCGAAAATTTCAAAATTCTCAGGAGTTATAAAAATTTAGTTTTATACCGGAAATTTCAAAATTTCTGGTAGTTATAAAAATTTAGTTTTATACCGGAAAATTTAAAATTTTCGGTAGTTGTTGCCTTTGTTTTTTTTTCTGATTATTTTTTTTCTTTTGCAATGAAAACTAGAGGCAGAGACGATACTATTGCAGAGAGAGCTGCAAATCGAGGATCAGATCAGGGTAGGGTTGTTAGTGGTGTTGATGCTGAGTCTTTCCATTTACAACCATGACGAGTGGTCCTCACTGGTTCACATTGGAAGCGGATGGCGGAGCAGAGGCATTTCTTGGCACCTCGTACCACTTTTCGTCGTGGAGTTCGATCAGCAGAGCATGATACATATGAGGTGTTGGTAGACGTTCTTATAGTTGAGCCGGTGGTTGAGTCAGTGGTTGAGTCGGTGGTTGATCTGGTAGTTGAGCTAGTGGTTGACTAGGTGGTTGCTTAGGTAGTTGAGCCGATGGTTGTTCGGGAGGTTGTCGAGGAGGTTGCTCAGGAGGCTGTTGAAGAGGTACAACCAAATGCTGTTGTTGGTGAGTCGAGCCCGTCAGTTACTATTGCGATAGAGGTTACGGTTTTGTCGACTGAGCCCTCTATGCAGAGTGATGAAGGATTCTCAGGTGGACCCATCGACCGATATGTGCTTACAGAGTATGATGAACATGTGGCCTTACGATTATGGCAGGGCGAGGTATATGTCTTTTACGTTTAAATTTAAATTTTTTTTATATATGTATAATTTGTTTATATTTTGTTATACAGGAGCGACCCACACTAATGATCGCATCTCACGGATTATAAGGGACTTCCAACTGTTTGATTTTGCCCACTGCTCACTCATCGTGTTATACGCTCAATTGTTTAGTGCCTTTGTTGAGAGGTGGCACAATGAGACATCATCATTTCATCTTTTGTTCAGAGAGATGATTGTCACTTTGGATGGTGTCGCAGCGTTATTCCATCACCCTATCAGCGACAGATTCTGGACGGCTTTGATTCTTAACGTGATCGCTGGTTGTCAGATTGTGTCACATGATTTGAGTTTGCCTGAGGTGAAGGTGCTGAAGGAGTTTGGTGATACCATATGTTCACACCTTTGTGTGCACTGGCTTTAGAGGATTTACGATGAACTTGTAGCTGCTGGGAGATATGAGGTTATCGCTAGGGCGTACATGCTACATGTAGTAGCATGTACTCTCTTTGCAGACAAGTCTGGTACTTATGTTGATGCCTAGTATTTGTGTCTTTTCAGTAACCTCGAGGAGACCAATTGGGCTTGGGGTGTGCAGCGTTGATCCAGTTGTATATAGCGCTTGGAGTGGCGACGATCTTTAAGACCAGACAACTTGCTGAGTATTTGAGTTTGTTACAGGTATATTTTAAATTATTGTATGTTATTGATTTGATATTCATTTTTTATGAATATCATTTCTAAATTATTATTTATTGTGATTGCAGTGTTGGATCTACGGGCATTTCTCTACCATCTGTGACAGGAGGGTGCAACATTACAAGGTGGGGGGCCCACAGGCGAAGAGGTGGAAGGCGAGGCAAACACATCCTTATGGTGTACCTGAGTATATGAGGATGTTGGATGCGGTGATCGTAGATGATGTCATCTAGACATCATACGATGCTCAGAGAGTCCGCCGTGAGTTTGAGGAGTCCTCATTATATTCAAGTTATATACGGTGGGAGACCATGGTTGCAAGACACTTTCCCGAGAGGTGTTTGTGAAAGTATGGCTATGTTCAAAGTATACCACGACCAGTTCCAGATATTCCAACTTCAGGGATTGATTGGTGGTTTCAGAGTAACTTCACCAGCTCTAATCGTGCCATAAGAGATCGAGTGGTCACTGCTCATCACCCCCTTGTAGTGTGAGGATGGTCACTTAGAGTGGTACCTCACTATATCACATCCACACATCACCCCACCCATAGCTGATGATGGGCCTTCTGATGAGCAACTGGTTGTTGATGATGCATCGCCACCTCTTCCTCCAGTAGATCACACTAATGATCAACAATGCTTCCAGATGATTGCAGTGATTACAGATGAGCTAAAAAGTTTGGTAAACCCAGATGGTCATTTATTCTGGATTAGCTCAGATTGCACACATAGTCCGTGGGGGCCTATTTAGATATATTTTGTATTAGATGTATATTATTCTGACATCTTTCTCAGAATATTTGATTAGCTAATATTAGTGATCTTCCTTAAATTGCAATGTGAAAATTAACTTACATCTAAGAATGGTTTTCATTACTTAAACATAAAACACTTAACATTACAATATGAATAATTGAAAATAAAAAACTAAACACTACTAAATGCTTCAGGACGTTTCAGCATCTCCATTATTTCGTCAACGGATCTTGACAGCTTCACATCTAACTCGATCGGACCATTTGTCATCATACGACGAAATGATTTCTACATTTCCTTCACATCTTCACCGGTCTTCAACTCAATAAGGTTGTATTTCACCCTCCCATTTGTATCGATCCAATCTTCACGAAACTCTATCTTTCTCACCTTTCTATTTTCGCCATCAGGTAATAATTCATTCAACTTTAACTTTAGGCAGACAAAAGAGGTGCTGCCATCGGGAAGCTTGAACTCTACAGGAGGATAAGTTTCGTTGAAGTAAACTTCTTCCTTAATCATAAATTGAGGATGAAACATTTTTTAAATATGTATTTATTAATAAGAGGTGACCCCAATTTATACAACTGTGAATCAATTTTGTATCACATAAAATGTTGGCGCAATCACATCCGCACAATATTGTCGGCAAAATCACGACCATCCAAAAAACCCTAAAAATGAAACTACCGGAAATTTCACCTTAAGTGAAGTTTCTGGTATACACACAAAAATTTCATATTTCCGGAACAATTTGCACTTCACCAGAAATTTGAAATTTCCGGTGCACCGAAAATTTCAAATGAACTACCGGAAATTTCAATCTGTACCGAATATTTTGATATAACTACCAGAAATTTATAACAGAAACTTGATGTGTTTTTCTCCCTGAGACAATTTTGACATTATGAAAAATTGGTTGGGGGGAGTGCCAGGTTTAATTTTGCGGGTGGCAGATATAATCCTTCGCCACCTTGCATGAGTTTCTTTATGCTAAAAAAGAAACTCCATTGCAAAACTCTTAAAAAAACTTTCTCTCATTCTCAATCAACTTTTCAAAATCAAAATATAATTCATGTATTTTGTCACTTCAAAGGGAGCAAAATAAGTTGTAATTGCAGGTAAAGATCAATCATTTCATCCCTCATTTCTTGCATTAATCTTGATTATATGCTGAAAATGGACGTTGAATCCGGATATGCATCTCTGAAAAAAAGTTAGGTGTAGTTCAGATGTCCATCTCTGGATTGTCTTGTTAGTATAAATTTTAACAATGTTTTTATGTTATTGGTGGTAATAAATATGGTTCACCCGAATATGTTTCCTAAAACTATTGTGAGTGTGGATGTTAAACTGGTCAAAGTGAAGCATGATGTTAAATTGGATGAAGTGAATGATGATGTTCAACCAGACAAAGTGAATATTGATGTCAAATCGGGTGTTCGACCAATTGTTGTCGAGGTAGATGTTGTGCATAATTTACAAATAAAGAAGTGTTTATTGTTCATGAACATATGCTACAATGGGTCTGCAGGTAGGTTGAAAAATTGTGATTTGGCATTGTAACTGGAAGGTCCAACAATGGTTAGGGTAGAAGACAAGTAATTGTAACAATGATATGAGAAAAAAGTGGCATGTACCAACCAAATATTAGGCAGTTGAAACGAGATGACACTGGATCAAGAAAATGTGAGTGTCCATTTAAATTACGTGGATATCGTATTGCAGATGAGACATGGAAATTTAATGTGATTTATAGTATACATAATAATTCCTTACATAACAAGCTAATCGTTCATCACATCATATGACGCCTTATGCCGGGGGAGAGGGAACTTATTTTGATCATGACAGTAAACATGGTGGTGTCGAAAAACATGTGAGTGCAACTTTTCGTTTATATGTGTTTTGTATGATGTCAAAACTAGGAAACTTTAGTGTTTATATACATTGTACGGTATCATCTGGTTCTAGTTGTGCATTATGCATTTTAGTATTAGGAAGCATGTCAACATATTTGGAAATGGTTTAGAAAAGGTTCATGCATCAAGAAAATATTTTTATGCATTAAAAATTTGTTTTTGTGTGAAAAATATTCTACAGGTCGACATATATGACTATAGGTTGACGTATAGAAGAATTTTTTCAACTACAGGTCAACACATACAATGAAAAGGTCGGCATATGTGTTGCACTATTAAAGGATATAGCTTATGTTTCATGTGATGCCTATACAGGTCGACACATAACATGTATAGGTCGACACTTGACTTGTATAGGTCGACCTATAGATGAAAAATATTGAAAAATTACATTTGCTTCTATTCCTTTTACATTTCTTTTTCTTCTCACTTGCTCACACACACATACACACACACACGTACACACATACACACACACACACACACACACACACACGCATACACGCATACACAAACACACACACATACACATATGTACATACATATATATACACACACATACGTATGCATGCACATACATGCACACACATACTCGCACACAAATACACACACGCATACACACATACATGCATGCACATTCATACTCATACGTGTAACACCCCATTTAAATTATTTAATCATTTTATACTTTGTTGTGTATGTATTGGTTGTGATGTCCTTAATAAGGGCATGATGTTAGGAGCGTGGGTGATAGTTGATCTTAGTTGGGGTAAAGTGGACCTATAATAAATAATATTAATGATTAATGATAATAATAATAAGAATATTATGCTCATTGATATTATTATTTTATGCTATTAATAATAATATTAATGAGATGGTAGTGGTTATTATTATTATTATTTTTATTATTATTATTATTATTATTATTATTATTATTATTATTATTATTATTATTATTATTATTATTATTATTATTATTATTATTATTAATTGGAATAATAAAACTGAAAATCTAATTAAGGGGAATTAGAAGTGGTTTAGTGGAGAATCAGTTACTAATCGTGAAAAAGGAAGAGACCGGGAAAAGAGAGCTAGGGCAGAGGAACCAAGAAATTCTCCATTGTTACCAAGAGAAAGCTTCAATCTAAGGTAAGGGGGGAGAATGGATTTCAATATGAGTGAATTAACATGAGAGGGTAATGAGAGGTCCTTTCTCTCATAGGATTCATGTATTTCTTCTTCTTTTATCTGATTTTCGTAATATAATGCTTTTCTCTGTAAATGACTGTTGTTTCTGAATGATTTTGTGCGATGTATGTGTAAATGAATATGAGATTAATATGAAATTTCGTGTGAAAATCTCTTGAGGTTGTGATAGGATTCTAACAGATAATAGATCTAGGAAATAAGGGTTTGGGGGTTAACGAAATTGAACCTTACATGATAGAAATCTTAGGAGAATAATGGATAGATGAAGTATAGTGGAGGTAGAGAGAAACGATTAACAAAAAACTGGATTCTGGGTTGAGTTGAGTGGTAGAATGAAGAGTATTGAGTGAGAATTCGTGTAAAGGATGAAATCTGAGTTTTTGGTAGCAATCCTGGTGATACGCGTATGGGACAGGGCAATACTCGTAAGAGACAGGGCGAGACGCGTAAAGGACAGGGAAATACACATATGGTGGACCTGACAGCAGGCCATTACACGTAATAGGCAGGGCAATACGCGTATGGGCAGGTCTGGGATGACTTTTTCCCATTTTCGCAATTTCTGCCAAGATTTCGCTTGGAACACAATTCCATTTAATTGGTAGGATTAATATGACTAAAATGAACCTAAGGAAGATTAGTAATGAATTTAATTAAAGAGAATGTGGAGAATTATGTTTTTTTCCCTTAGGGGTGTGATTAATATGTGTGGGCCAGGACCATCCAATTTGGATGATCTGGTGTGATGATGGTAATTCCCGAGAGGATTACGATGAGCGGATGACTCGTGCGAATCATTGATGATCATGAATTATGCTTGAAATTATTATTATTATTGCATAATGGTGTTGTCATACGTTTCATGTCATGTGTCTTGTGGAGATGACCAGGTGGGGGAATCCATGATGGGTGCCTAATTCATCTGAACTTCATGTGGAAGTCGTTTTGGAGATAAGTTGTAGTTCAAAGGAATGTATACGACTTATCCAAATTCCGACGGGAATCGGGTTCTAGGGTGAACCGTATGTATTTGTGTTGGTACCACATGCATTGTGTCGAGTCAGTGAGTCACATTACATATTTGTATTTGATTATGGGCTATTAATGTCGAGTGATTGAGATGGCACATGTATGTGCGTTGCATGTGTGTGATTGTATGTGTGGTGTGTAACTACTCTTTAGCATGTGTATTTCACCTCTTATTTATTGAATGTAGTTCTCACCCATTTTCTGTTTGTTGCGTTTGTGCTCCTTGGGGAGTGCAAATGACCAGGTACCTGAGTAGTGCTTGGAGTGTGTTGCTATTTGATCGAGTCCTACGAGTCACTCTGATACGTAACATGGGATGACGAGATTATGTTATATTTTGCTTATTTTCTTGATTAATTGTTACGTATCTTTTATCTGTTGGATTAATGATGTATAACCACCGGTTGTGGGGATTATATTTATACATTGATTTTATTTCTCTATTTTATTGAATGACCTTGTTAAAATATTAGGGAAAGCATGAAGTGACTTGATACTTCATTGAATGAGAAAAATGTCTATGTGACATCCTACGTGTTTTGAAAACTCTGATGTATTTTCTTTAATATTCCTATAATACGCGTTCGGGGTAGAGTGGGGTGTTACAATTGGTATCAGAGCAGGTCGGTCTGTCCGACTAGTGTTGTAGTAGAGTCTGACTATAGGATGTCCATAGTCGTGTGTTTCTTCTAACCTGTGTTTTCATGGATATTGAACAATATGACTGGTAGGAATGATGCTGCGATGGTTGTTGCATTACAAGCTGTTGCGTAGGCAGTGGAGAACTTTGGTCAGAATATCAATCAGAGTGCTGGAAATGGAGAGATCCATGTTTTGGAGAAGTTCTAGAATAACAAGCCACCTAAGTTCGGAGGCGGACATGATTCAGATATAGCATAGAAATGGCTGAAGGATATTGAGAAGATCATCAGAGTCATGGGATGCTTAGAGGATCAGAAGGTACAGTCTGGTACCCATATGCTAGAAAGTGAGGCTGAGGATTGGTGGGACAACACCTGTCAGAGATTGGAAGCTGGTGAGGGTCCCATTAATTGAACAGTGTTCAGGGCAAAGTTTCTGGAACGATATTTTCCGGAAGATGTTCGCAGAAAGAAAGAGATTGAATTCATTGAGTTGAGACAAGGGAACATGGCAGTGGCAGAGTATGCGGTTAAGTTCGAAGAACTGGTAAAGTATTGTCCTCATTACAATACTGATGCAACTATGAGTTTGAAGTGCATAAAGTTTGAGAATGGGTTGCATCCCGAGATCAAACTGGGTGTCGGTTATCAGAAGATCAGGTACTTTCCTGAGTTGGTGAACAAGTGTAGAATCTATGATGAAGACAATAGAGCTATAATCGCTCACTATAAGAATCTAAGTGACAGAAGAGGCAAACGGAGGCATGGGAATACACCTTACCATGCTCTGACTGATAAAAGAAAGAAGAAAGATGTTGCTGGAAAGAAACCAAGTGGGGGAGGAAATCCTTCCAATCCTCTCAAGTTTTTCAGATGTGGTGGCGCAGGTCACCGTGCGAATGAATGTCAGAATGAGGTGAAGAAGTGTTTTAAGTGCGGAAAGTCAGGTCATGCGGTCGCGGATTGTAGAACCAACATACCAACCTGTTACGACTGTGGTGAGTAGGATCGTATCAGTACCCAATGTCAGAAATCGAAAAAGTCTTAGACAAGTGGAAAGGTGTTTACATTGGATGGAGCTCAGCCTACCAGTGAGGATCGTTTGGTCAGAGGTACGTGTTACATTCATAAAACTCCTTTGATTGCTATTATTGATACGGGTGCAATTCACTCGTTTATTTCTGTGGATTGTGTGAAGAGACTGGGGCTTGTGTCGTCTACTTTGAGTATAGGGATGGTGATTGATACTTCATCTATTGGATCAATCATTATATCTTTAGTGTGTTTGAATTGTCCTGTGTCGATCTTTGGTAAAGATTTTGGAGTGGACTTGATTTGTCTACCACTCAGCGAGCTGGATGTTATTTTAGGGATGAATTGGCTCGAGAGCCACTATGTTTATATTTATTGTTATAGGAAGAGACTTTTATTCCTGACTCCTGAAGAAGAAGAAGTGGCTAGTCTTATATCTACTAAGGAGTTGAGAATCTTTGTAGAAGACGAAGCTAAAGTATTTGCAGTGTTCGCTTCATTATCTATGGAAGGTAAGTCGTCGATTGAGGAATTACCTGTTGTGAGAGAATTTCCTGAAGTGCTCCCAAAGGATGTTGCAGAGTTACCTCCAGAGAGGGAAGTGGAGTTTACGATTGATCTTGTCCTTGGTACCAGACCTATATCTATGGCACCATACAGAATGTCAGCGTCAGAATTGGCAGAGTTGAAACCTCAGTTGGGAGAATTATTGGACAACAAGTTTATCAGACCCAGTGTGTCGCCATGGGGAGCGCCAATTTTGTTAGTAAAGAAGAAAGATGGCAGTATGCGCTTGTGCATCGATTATCGCGAGCTGAGTAAAGTAACCATCAAGAATAAGTATCCACTTCCAAGAATTGACGATCCGATGGATCAACTCGTAGGAGCTCGTGTGTTCAGTAAAATTGATTTGAGGTTAGGCTATCATCAGATCTGTGTGAAAGAAGATGATATCCAGAAAACAGCTTTCAGAACTCGTATGGACATTATAAATATGCAGTGATGCCGTATGGTGTGTCCAATGCACCGGGTGTATTCATGGAGTAAATGAATCGTATCTTTCATGCTTATTTGGACCAGTTTGTAGTAGTTTTCATTGATGACATTTTGATTTACTCCAAGTAAGAAGTAGATCATGTAGAGCATTTGAAGGTTGTGTTGCAAGTGCTGAAGGATAATAAGTTATTTGAAAAACTTTCGAAGTGTGAGTTTTGGTTGAGCAAAGTGAGTTTTCTTGAACATGTTATTTCTGGAGAAGGCATAGTAGTGGATCCATTGAAAGTAAGTGTTGTGCTTTAGTGGGAGGCTCTGAAGGCAGTGACAGAGATTAAAAGTTTCTTAGGCTTGGCAGGCTATTACCGTAAGTTCATCGAAGGGTTTTCTAATTTGGCTCTTCCGTTGACCCATTTGACTAGAAAAGGCCAAGCATTTGTATGAGATATTTTGTGTGAAGAAAGTTTCTGAGAACTGAAGAAAAGGTTGACTGCCGCACCAGTGTTAACCTTACCAAATCTGAATGATCCTTTTGTGGTATATTGTGATGCATCTAAAATGGGATTAGGCAGTGTTTTGATGCAAGATGACAAGGTTGTGGCTTACGCTTCACGACAATTAAGGATTCATGAAAGGAATTATCCTACTCATGATCTAGAGTTAGCTGTAGCGGTTTTCGTACTAAAGGTTTGGAGGCATTATTTGTACGGGTCGAGATTCGAAGTGTTCAGTGACCATAAGAGTTTGAAATATCTGTTTGACCAAAAGGAGTTAAATATGAGGCAGCGAAGATGGTTGGAGTTTCTGAAAGACTATGACTTTAGCTTGAGTTACCATCCAGGTAAAGATAATGTCATGGAAAATGCTTTGAGTCGGAAGACGATACATATGTCGACATTGATGATTAGAGAATTGGATTTGATTGAGCAGTTTAGAGACTTGAGTATGGTTTGTGAGTTAACTTCGGAAAGTGTAATGTTGGGGATGCTGAAATTGAATAATGAGTTCCTTCATGAAATAAGAGAAGGTCAGAAACTGGATTTGAAATTGGTAGACTTGATGACCGTATGTAGAACGGATAAGGAAGAAGACTTTAAAACAGATGATTCTAGTGTGTTGAAGTTCAGAGATAGAATTTGTGTGCCAGATAATCCTGATTTGAAAAAGGTAATTTTGCAAGAAAGCCACATGAGTAGCTTGAGTATTCATCCAGGAGCTACGAAAATGTATCAAGACCTGAAGACATTATTTTGGTGGCCGGGTATGAAGAAAGATATAACTCAGTTTGTGTATGCTTATTTGACTTGTCAGAAGTCAAAGGTGGAACACTAGAAACCATTCGGTTTGATGCAACCGATGGAAATACCAGAGTGGAAATTGGATAGTATTGCAATAGATTTTGTGACTGGATTGCCGAATACGTCGAGAGGTTTTGACGCAATTTGAGTAATTATGGATAGATTGACAAAGTTGGCGCATTTTATACCGATTAACATCAGTTTTCCTTTGACGAAGTTAGCAGAAATTTATATCAGAGTGATAGTGAAGTTACACGGGTTCTGTTGAGCATTGTATCTGATTGAGACCCAAGGTTTACTTCTGGATTTTGGAAAAGTTTGCAAGAACCTTTGGGTTCTAGTTTGAAACTGAGTTTTACTTATCACCCGTAGACCGATGGTCAATCTGAGAGGACTATTCAGACATTGGAATATTTGTTGAGAGCTTGTATACTCGAGCGGGGAGGTGCTTGGGATACTCATTTACCGCTGATTGAATTTACTTACAACAACAGTTATCATTCTAGTATTGGAATGACACTTTTTGAAGCATTGTATGGTAGAAGGTGTAAGACACCTCTATGTTGGTATGAGTCGGGCGAGAGTATGGTACTCAAACCCGAGATTGTGCAACAGACCACAGAAGTGATCCAGATGATTAGGGAGAAAATGAAGATGACCCAGAGTAGGCAGAAAAGCTACCATGATAATAGGAAGAAAGACTTGGAATTCAGCAAGGGTGACCATGTATTTCTTAGAGTCAATCTGGTGACCGGTGTTGGTCATGCGCTGAAATCAAAGAAATTGGATCCTAAGTTCATTGGACCATACCAGATTCTGTAGAGGGTTGGAGTGGTTGCCTATAGAGTGGCGTTGCCACCCAAACTTGCAAATCTGCATGACGTGTTTCATGTATTGCAACTTCAGAAGTATGTTGCTGATCCATCTCATGTGCTTCAGAGAGATGAATTGCAAGTTCGAAATAACCTTACGCTGGAGGCGATGCCATTGAAAATCGAAGACCGCAAGATGAAACAACTAAGAGGGAAAGATATCTCGTTGGTGAGAATAGCTTGGGGAGGAGTTGCTGGAGGAAGTGTGACCTAGGAATTGGATAGCAAGATGCGAGAGTCGTATCCGGAATTGTTTTCATCAGGTACATTTTCGAGGATGAAAATATTTTAAGTGGGGGAGATTTGTAACACCCCATTTAAATTATTTAGTCATTTTATACTTTGTTGTGCGTGTATTGGTTGTGATGTCCTTAATAAGGGTATGATGTTACGGGCGAGGATGAGAGTTGACCTTAGTTGGGTAAAGTGGACCTATAATAAATAATATTAATGATTAATGATAATAATAAGAATATTATGCTCATTGGTATTATTATTTTATGCTATTAATAATAATATTAATGAGATGGCAGTGGTTGTTATTATTATTATTATTATTATTATTAATTGGAATAATAAAACTGAAAATCTAATTAAAGGGGATTAGAAGTGGTTTAGTGAGGAATCAGTTATTAATCGTGAAAAAGAAAGAGACCGGGAAAAAAGAGCTAAGATAGAGGAACCAAGAAATTCTCCATTTTTACCAATAGAAAACTTCAATCTAAGGTAAGGGGAGATAATGGATTTCAATATGGGTGAATTAACATAAGAGGGTAGTGATAGGTCATATCTCTAATTGGATTCATGTATTTCTTCTTCTTTTATCTGATTTTCGTAATATAATGTTTTTTTTCTTCTGTAAATGGCTATTGTTGCTGAATGATTTTGTGCGATGTATGTGTAAATGAATCTGAGATAAATATGAAATTTCGTGTGACAATCTCTTGAGGCTGTGATAGGATTCTAACAGATAACAGATCTAGGAAATAAGGGTTTGGGGGTTAACAAAATTGAACCTTACATGATAAAAATCTTAGGAGAGTAATGGATAGATGAAGTATAGTGGAGGTAGAGAGAAACGATTAACAAAAAACTGAATTCTGGGTTGAGTTGAGTGGTAGAATGAAGAGTATTGAGTGAGAATTCGTGAAAGGGATGAAATCTGAGTTTTTGGCAGCAGTTCTGGTGATACGTGTATGGGACAGGGCAATACTCGTAAGAGACAGGGAAATACACATAAGAGACAAGGCAATACGCGTATGGTGGGCCTGACAGTAGGGCATTACGCGTAACAGGCAGGGCAATAAGCGTATGGGCAGGCCTAGGATGACTTTTTCCCATTTTCGCGATTTCTGCCAAGATTTCGCTTGGAGCGCAATTCCGTTTAATCGGTAAGATTAATATGACTAAAATGAACCTAAGGAAGATTAATAATAAATTTAATTAGAGAGAATATGGAAAATTACGTTTTTTCCCTTAGGGGTGTGATTGATATGTGTGGGCCAGAACCATCCAGTGTGGATGATCTGGTGTGATGATGGTAATTCTCGAGAGGACTACGGTGAGCGGATGGCTCGTGTAAATCATTGATGATCGTGAATTATGCTTGAAATTATTATTATAATTGCATAATGGTGTTGTCATGCATTTCATGTCATGTGTCTTGTGAAGATGACCAAGTGGGAATCCATGATGGGTGCCTCGTTCATCCGGACTTCATGTGGAAGTCGTTGTGGAGATAAGTTGTAGTTCAGAGGAACGTATACGACTTATCTGGATTCCGACGGGAATCGGGTTCTAGGGTGAACCGTATGTATTTGTGTTGGTACCACATGCATTGCGTCGAGTCAGTGAGTCACATTACATATTTGTATTTGATTATGGGCTATTAATGTCGAGAGATTGAGATGACACGTGTATGTGTGTTGCATGTGTATGATTGTATGTGTGGTGTGTAACTCCTATAGCTCTTTTTGCTCTGCTGACATTTAATTTACCAGTGACAGAGCTATTATCACCGATTCGCCTTATCCCAAAAGTTCTGGTTAAATCATCAAGGCTCACGTCGCCGTTTCTGTAACATGGCCTATACTTCAGAGATTTTGACTGCCCATTTGATCACGCAGTGAATGGGAGCCAAACTATCAACAAAACTAAGGAAACTTCGGTGAGTTTTTTTTAGACTCGTTTTATTCAAATCAAGACTTATCCAACTGTCTCATTTCCTCATCTTGTGATATTCCAAATTCTGACTATTTTGAGGGCTAAGTATTCTGTTAATTTCAATCCTTTTGCTTCAACGATGGCAGGTAGTAATGACACAGCCTTCACCTGAGAAGATCACGCTCTACTACTCACGTGAATCTTAATTCTCAGGTTATTAGTTTTGGTGTGACAGAAATGTCTTAGCATGTATATTCAACATTCCTCTTGCTGTTCATTCTGAAGATGCTCGAATAAATATTTCCACTCTATTAATCTTGTTTCCCATTTCTTTTTTTTTTCTTGCAGCTGGAGTTGTGGCTATGGTATGAACGGCTTCTTTCGTACCAGTCTCAACGTGCTGCTGAATTTTCTTTTCATAACACACGGGCTGTTATCTACCTTGTGGTATATGGGGTTTGATGCCGCAGGTCATGGTCGTACCGGCTGCGAGTGTGTATTGGCAGGTTTTTTTTTGTGAGGTCTCATGGAGTACTGAGAAGGTTCTCTCTCGATCTGTTTCGTCCGGTTTTGCGTTGTGTGGAATTTGGAATTTCTCCGTACGTATTTTCCTTTGGTGCGCCACGACTTGTCTCGCGTGAATACCGAATGTATGCGGCGAGTCACGTGGTATGTATCCTCGCTACCAATTCAGTTGTCATGTTACTACATTTTCCTCCGTTTCTGTTTCCGGTTCTTTTGCTTCATGTGCCCAAAATAGTATTAAGGGTTTTTTTTTTCATGTGCAGGTTGTAGTTGTGCAAGCTTATCTTCCTCTTGGATGTACTGCTGTAAGAGCAGTGGTTTTAATGTAACAAAATTGGAGGCAAATTGTGTGGTGTGTGCAAAACATGACGGTTTTGCCGCGTGAAGCCTGCCATTGTGGCTTTTGCGAATAACAGTTATGAATTTTATGTGGTCTGTGGATAACAACTTTGATTTAAAGATGGTTTCTTTTTGCCTTGTTCATCACCGTAGGTACGTGCTAATGTTCACTAGAAATAAAACCTACTCTTCCTTCTTCATCGAATGATTTTATTATGTTGTAGATTGGTCAAGGCGTAATTGTTTTCTTTGGTTTTGTGGAAGCTCATCACAATTTGTTGTGCGACGTGCCGCGGGACGTGGTTTCTTTCGGAGCTGCAACCTTTGGAAGTGCATATGGGTTGTGGTTTCTTTCTTTTTGCTTGCAGGTTTAATAGACAATATTGCGGTTTATGGCTTTGACAATAGGCTGGTAATGTTTGCTTTAAAAGATTGTGCGAGACTCAATCAAGATAAACCTTGAGATCAATCCCATTATCGATGAGTGATTGAACAACAGCTCTGATTTTTCCTTCAAACTTATCTCGTTCCCTTGGAGTATATGAAGCAGTGTAAACATCAGCTTCCATTGCTCGTTCAGCTAAAATCCGACCAATGGCAATGCACGCTGGTATGTCTGATCGAGATCTAAGAACAACTTTAATGTCCTTGGAGTTGGTACCTGCAACTGCAACCTGTTTGCTTGTTACTCTATGAGTGAGTGAAGCAGATACAAAACGTTTTGAGATAAACACGTCAAGTGTAAAAGGCTCCATGTATGCAACTGTTCTTTGTTTGAATGATATGAGTTTGTTTGGATTCTTTGACTTCTTCCCTTTTTGGTATGTATAAGGCTGGCTGTTGTCATCATCGACGAAATCCTCTACCCCAAAAAAGCTTCTAGGTGCCATATTTGCCTGTCCATTGTGGAAAAAACAGGAAGGCGCATATATCCAAGGCAAAACTCTGTTTCCTTCACAAGAATAAACATTGGTTCTGCTCCAAAGTCTACCAATTGCTTGCTTCAACATGTTTCTCAGATAGACGGACACTTAATAACCAATCCTCATATATTATCAATTGCACGTCTTGCTTTATCGTGCAATATTTCTGCTGTGGCGTAATTCAGTTTCAGGTAGCTGGAAATGTACTCAGGCAAAGTCTTCCGGTCAGCTGCGTTGAGTTGAGTGCGACTCCAAAATCCAAACCGGCTTGTTTCTTTCTTATCTAGGTGAATGAGTTAACTCGGAGAAGATGAAGCGAGATGAAAAAAGAGAAAAGAGTAGTTGCAAGATTGAAGTGAGGCTATCATGTACGAAATCTTCGAGGATAGCTGTATGTGGGCCAAGGATGCCGTTTGACATTTTGGTTCAACAATTTGGAGTTATCTTGCAGTAACTTTTTCTGAAATGCCATTCTGGTTTTGTACTGCGTGTACCGGTCATTTGCATCCGGAATTGTCTTTTTGTGGAGGTTGTTGGTGAAATTGTACATTTTGTTTGATGTATCTTAAAAGCATTGACTTGGGCAATATAAACTGGGCCGTGACAATGAGGTTGCGGCTTCACTTTTTTTTGTTTCCCATAATCGCTTGTAAATAACTTTGAAGCACTTGAAACACAAAAATCCTCTTTGAACTCACTTGAATTACGACTTGACCAATTTAATTTCAATTTGAAGCAAATTAAATCCAACTTATCACAAACTGATTTTGAAAATTGAAGTAACCTTAAACATGGATTGAGGATAATGAATTCTAATGGCATTGGACCAACATGATATGGAACAACTTTGAAACAAATTAAGTAATGATTGAGAACAAAACCTGAACCAAGTCAAGTTGAATTTGATAAATGAATGGCGCAAGATCATCCTAAAGCATGGCTTGAGAATAAATCTAAACGAGCCCTGAATTAATTCATCTCAAGCTTGCAAAAAACCTGAGTTTAGACCATGATTAGAAACAGCATATCTCGTGGATTTCCTGAATAACAATCATAAATATAAAAGTTATATACAAGGTAGGACAAATTTAGGGTATGACAAGGTGTTACCGTACCAAAACCAGAAGCACAATGGATTGATAATGATAAGAAATTATGGTTACATGGAAGGCACATAATATTCTCACATTTAGACTCGGTGTTGACGAATATTATCATGTCTCTCATTGTCAGACTGCCAAAGCTATGTGAGACCGCCAAAGTTATGATCAATACATCTTATGAATTGCTTGAAGGATCTAGGTAATCCTATCTCCAATGGTATAGCTACTAATAAGTTTTTGAGATGTCTTACTAGGGAATGACAACCCAAGGTCACTACGATCAAAGAAGCGAATGACCTTAAAACACTTTATTTTGCAAGCTAGAAGAGAATGATAAAGAACTCACTTGCTCGGAAAAACATGAGAAAAAACATGAAAATAAGATGAGTAAGGAGAAAGCTAAAGACAAGAAGGAAGGAAAAATTCCATTGCTCTAAAGACTTCAAGTTCAAAGTACTCAAATAATGAGCAAGGTGATTATGAAACAAGAGATGACGAGAATTCGGGTGAAGAAGATATGAGACTTTTTGTGAAAAGATTCAACAAGTACATTAAAAGAAATAGTTTAAAGTTCTCGAACAAAAACCTCATTAAGTTTAGAAGACAATCACACTCATCAAAGGAAGATGATGACAAGAAAGTGATAACGATTTCTGAAGTGATGAAAGCTCGAGTGATGAAGAAGAATTAGCAAATGTTTGTATTACAACTTACTCTCATGGAAAGAAGAAAAAGAATATAAGTCTTTTTAAATATAAACATGTTGATGAATTATCTTATGTTGAGTTGCAAAAAGCTTTTGAAAATCTACATAGAGAAGCCATAGATCCTTTCAAAAATTTAACTTCAAACAAAAGAATCTTTGCATATTTAGAAGCTAAAGTTTTGGAAAACGAAAAGAATGTGGAAGGTCTTAAGCAATCTATGGTAGATCTTCAAAGATTTAAAGATGAGGATGATGAACCGTCATGATTCGGTTGTGAAACTTGTCATATTTGGCAAAAGAGGTAAATACTCTTAAAGCTAAATTGGACAATGCATTACAACCAATTGTCACTTTTGCTATTGAACTACTATATATGAAATGCTTTCTAATAATCCTTATAGAACACATAACTTTGTTGAAAATGATCAAAATAGCAAATGTCATTTTTCTCACCATTTAACTTGTCATTTTTGTTGCAAAATGGGCTATACCATTCCAAAATGCAAGTTTAGGAAATTTATCGTGCCTAAAGGCGTTTTTCGATGATTACCTAAATGCAACCAAAGTTTCACTCACCCCCAAGGACCTAATAAAGATTATGCACCTAACACTTCTTATTGATTTTGCAGGATAATTGTCTTGACTCTATGAAGAGAGTATGAGATCTTGTTTGTAGTTGCTCAAGATATAATACAGGTGACATCTCCTTTTTCTTTGACTTTGTGGCAAGGAAGAAGAGTTGTGTTACCAAAGGCGTCAACATTTAGTGTTTCTTAAATTGGTAAAAGTGTGTAGACTGTTTGTAATGCTTCCATTCAAAAAATGTATAAAAGATATTTCATTTCATGCAAAAGGTTTGTTTTCAGGAGACATATTCAACAACATTGAATAAGGGATTGATCAACCTAAGACAATGAAGTTTAAGGAGAAGTAAAATAGCTATCATGAAAGACACAAATTGAAAATCCAACTAAAGGCGTGTCAGATAGTAAAAACTATGAGCTCAATGCTGAAGGACCAACGCATGAGCAAAAGGGTGGAGAAGCTTCAGAATCACTTCATTTCAGTTTTCCACTCCAAACACACGCTCTCTCACTCTATTGGATACTCCCCTTGCCGGAAATCACGGCAGAGCAACCCAGAAACGGCCAAAACAGCCACCAATAGATTTGTTTTTGTCTTCTCTAGTCACCTCTCAACTTTATTTTGTCTAAATCTCTCTGGATCCTCCCATCCCCCACAAAAATTCCAAGAACCCTAAGTCTTTAATTTGAAACTAAATAGCCACGACTCATAAACCTAAGCCAATATCTTAGGGCTTTAGTTTGTCTACTCAAATGCTACAGCCTGGTAACAATATTGAAGCGAAAAAGGAAGAGATGAAAGTATGATCCTACCTGAAGCCTGGAGATTCACCCTAGGAAGTGTTGAATTTAGTTGAAGATGAAGATGAGGAAAATACCATAGATACAATCAGGTACACTCCAATCTTTTGCTGCTTCGTGTAATTTTCCTAATTCTTCTTCTTCTTTTTCTTCTTCTTCTTCTTCTTCTTCTATGATTAGTCTGTAGGAATTATTGTGTTTTTGTTGTTGAGTGAAGAGAGTAGATAGAAAGGAGGTTAAGCTCTGTTGAAGCAAAACTTCAAGGTGAAGTTTTGCTCAACAATGGAGGACTTGAGCTCTGAGTGTTTGGGAGATTGTGAGAAGAGAGAATGGAGAGAATTGATGAAAGTGAGATGGTGATCAAAGTGAATTATGATTGTTTTTCTAGGAGATTGAAGTGAGGTTTGCTTATATAAAGGGAGTGAAGATTGAATTTGGAGGGAGAGTTTGCTAACCGTTTTGGGCATCTTAGGGCAAGGTAGTTAGAGGTTTTGGTCAGCTATTAAAATGGATGGAATTATTTGACTCAATGAAAAAATTAGTTAGTGCTAACTAATAGTGTTGGTTTGAGTTGTTAGTTGATTAGTTAATGTTTAATCTCTGATAGCTAGACTGTTAGTGAATTGATGAAGAATTAGTTAGTTATTGTTGTGAATCAGATACCTTTAAACAAAGTATAAACGGTTTCTTATCAAGAAACACACAAGGGTTAGGGTTAATAAAGAAGAAAACAACAAGGATTAGTTATTAAACTGCTATTCTTTCCTTTCTCTTAGAACAAGATTACAAGTATACAAGAATAACAAAATAACCTCTCTCCCTTGAAATTAGGATTTTATCTTCCTATTTTTCCTTATTCCAAGATTGAGAAACTAGCATCCTATTTATAAGAAAAATAGCACACTAACCTAATGAGCTTTTTAACAATTACCCATTACAAGCCAACTTAGGATACAAGCTAACTTAAACAATTGGGCTTACAAGCAAGGCCCAATTCAACATACTAACAACCCTAGCAATATTGACTAATGCATGTTAAAACAAACTTCGACTACAACATGCATTACTTGCGAACAAATTTCGATCCAACGTCTCACAAATCTCCACCTTGGATCTAACTCTATAACATCAAGAAACTAGCTTTCTTCATGCAGCTTTATTAACTGCATACAGTGGAAAAACTTGCAACTGGGCAACGTTTTGGTGATCATATCAGCAGCATTATGATCTGTCGAAACCTTCAGCACTTGGACTTCTCCACGCTCGATTACCCCTCTGATGAAATGCAGCCTCACATCAATGTGCTAGAAGTTTTAGCTCCTTTGCAAAACCTTTAAGCCACAATTAGGGCTGGCAATGAACCAAACCAACTCGAAGATAGTTCGGAATTCGACTCGACAATTAAATCGTTGAACTAGGTTCATGAACCAAATGAGTTGAGTATGAGCGAAAAATTAAGTTCGTTAACTAAATGAGCTGAACTTGAACTATACATAGTTCGACTCGTTAGGTTCATGAGTCAACTCGATTACATATGAAAATAATTATACTGTCTTTAAGATTAGGTTTAAATATTTACTTCAAATCTTAGACAAATTTAATCTTCAATTTAGTAGTTTTTGAATTAGACTCTCAAATGTATCTCTTGAAAGTTGTGTAGGTTTTGAACTAGTAGATTTCGAAGATAAAGTTAAATTTCAATATGATAACTTTTATTTTATTTTAATATTTTATTTAAAATATATATATATATATATATATATATATATATATATATATATATATATATATATATATATATATATATATATATATATATATATATTTAAAATGTCAAATATACTAAAAAAATATATATATTTAAAAAAATAGTTTTTAAGTTCGTGAATCATGTGAGCTGAACCTAATGAGATGAACCTAACGAGTCGAACCGAACTGTTCGTGAACTTATAACGAGTCGAGTTTGAGCTTAAAAAAAAGTTCGTGTCAAACTCGAACTCGAACTCGAATTCGAACAATTCTTAACGAGTCGAGCCGAGCTGAGGTGAGTTCGACTCGACTCGACTCATTTCCAGCCCTAGCCACAATGCTTCCTTCACAGCTTCAGTTAGGGCAATATACTCCGCTTCAGTGGTTGATAAGACAACGAACTTTTGAAGTGTTGCTTTCCAACTGATTGATGTCCCAAACATAGTGAACACATATCCAAAGATGGATTTTCTGGAATCCATACAACTTGCATAATCAGAGTCAATATATCCTTCGATTGCTGCTTTATTATCTTCACCTAAGGCTCCACCATAAATTAGGACTCTATTCAGAGACCCATTTATGTACCTTAAAATCCACTTCAATGCTTGCCAGTGAGCCTTTCCAGGATTCGCCATGTACCTGCTTACAATACTTACTGCATATGCTATGTCGGGTCTAGTACAAACCATAACATACATCAAAGAACCTACTATGATAGCATATGGAATGCTATTCATATAAGTTCTTTCAACATCAGTGCTGGGACACTGATCTATACTCAGCTTGAATTGAGGGTTTGTCGGAGTCACAATAGGCTTTGAATTCAACATACCAAACTTTTCGAGAACATTCTGTAGGTATGCCTCTTGAGATAAGCATAATTTCGACTGCTTTCTATCTCTCCGGATGTCAATCCCAAGAATCCTGGACGCAGCTCCCAGAATCTTCATGTCGAACTCTTTATTGAGTTCATCCTTCACCCTAATTACCTCTTCGACATTGTTGCTTGCTATTAGAATATCATCCACATAGAGCAACAAAATAGAAAATGAATTACCCAGTCGAAATCTGAAGTAAACACAGTGGTCGAACTGGCTTCTGATGAAACTTATGTGTGCCATGAACTTGTCGAATCTCCTATTCCACTATCGAGGAGATTGTTTCAGTCCATATAAAGATCTATTCAGTTTACACACATAATCTTCCTTCCCCCTTTCGACATACCCTTGAGGTTGCCTCATCAGGATTGTTTCATCTAGATCACCATACAGGAACACAATCTTCACATCCATCTGTTCCAGTTCAAGGTCGAATCGGGCCACCATGGCAAGCAACATTCGAATGGATCTGTGCTTCATAACAGGAGAGAACACATCATTGAAGTCAATACCTTCTTTCTGAGTGAACCCCCTAGCAACCAATCTTGCCTTGTATCTCTTCGACGTCACTCCTTCGATTCCTTCTTTAACTTTGAAAATCCATTTACAACTGACTAACTTGGCTCCAGCAGGTTTCTTGATCAGTTCCCAGGTGTTGTTATCATAAAGAGATTTCATCTCATCATCCATGGCCTTCAGACATTCAGTCTTCTTTCGACTCCTCATAACTTCCTTATAGTCTCTAGGTTCTTCATCTAGAACCTCACTAGCAGAGATTAAGGCGTAAGCTATAAGATCTGCATACCCAAGTCTCTGAGGTGGCTTGATGACTCTCCTTAACCTGTCTCTTGCTAGCAGGTAGTCATTATCAGTCTCCTCATCTTCGACAACATCTTCTGCGTCTTCTTCGACTTCATCTGGGGGTAAGCAATTCAGCATTAACATGCTCCACCTCAACAGGAATCTCTCCCTGTTCCAACTCTTCGTCAACATCATCTTTTTTCTTGGAAGCCATCTATGCTTCATTGAAAACTACATCTCGACTGGTGATACACCTCCTGTGACCTGGCTCTAGGCACCATAACCTATAAGCTTTGACTCCTTTAGGGTATCCCATGAACATGCATTTCAGAGCTCTAGGTTCGACCTTGATTTGCCTAATATGAGCATAGGCCACACAGCCAAATACTCTCAGTTTATCGAGACTAGGTGGATGTCCCGACCAAACTTCTTCAGGTGTCTTCATTCCCAAGGCAGTCGAGGGACTTCTATTTATCAGGTAAGCTGCTGTCAAAACAACTTCCGCCCAAAACACCTTCTTCAATCTAGCACTAACCAACATGCATCTAACCCTTTCAAGGATTGTTCGATTGAATATCTCAGTTAAGCCATTTTGTTGAGGAGTACCTGCTACAGTCTTATGCCTTGCAATCCCAGACCCAACACAATAACTGTCGAACGTTTCGTTGCAGAATTCAAGGCCATTGTCGGTTCTCAACCTCTTAACCTTTCTACCAGTCTGAGTTTCGACTAGAATCTTCCAACTTTTGAAATTCTCAAAAGTTTCATCCTTCGTCTTCTGAATGAATACCCATAGCTTTCTGGAATAGTCATCAACGATGGATAGAAAGTACCTTGCACCTGAGTGTGAAGGATTCCTTGCAGGCCCCCAAAGATCAGCATGAATGTAATCCAGGGATCCATGTGTTCTTTGCTTGCCTTTGTTAAACTTTGCCCTTCAGGATTTACCAAATACACAACTTTTCGACTTTGTTACCTCCTAGCAGGTTCTGCTTCCCCAATTCGACCAGGCCTCTTTCGCTGACATGGCCCAATCTCATGTGCCATAATTCTGTCTTCGACATAGATTTCGTGGATGCAACATTTGTCGAACCACTTACAACCTCAGCCTCAAGGGTATACAAGCCTTGTTTCTTCATGCCTCTCAAGACTTCCTTCGACCCCTTCATGACTCTTAGGATACTTTTCTCTCCTTGAAAAATGTATCCTTTTCTGTCGAATTCACCAAGAGAAATCAAATTTCTCTTCAAGTCAGGTACGTACCTGACTTCAGTCAATAATCTTATTGACTCATCATGGAGCTTGAATCTAACAGATCCAATACCTGCAATTTTGCAAGATTTGTTGTTTCCTAGCAGCACAGATCCACCATCTTGATCACATAGCTCCTCGAACAATTCTCTGTTTGGAGTCATGTGCCAAGTGCAACCTGAATCCATAATCCACTCTTTCCTCGAGTCGCCACTTGAAACCACAAGAACATCAGATGAGTCGAAGTCATCTTGAACAATGCCTGCATTGCCATTACCTCAATGATCTTTTAGGCGTTCACGACACACCTTTCTTATGTGACCCTCTTTCTTACAGTGATAACATCGAATACTAGATGTTTCGCCACTATAAGACTTCTGTTGACTTTTACCTTTCTTCTTGTCGAACTTACCATCCTTTCGCAAGAATTTTTCCTTAACGGCCAAACCTTCGCCCACCGTCGAAGGTTTATGCTCCTTTCGTTCGCTCAAGTCCTTAGAATACAAGGCTGATTGAACTTTTTCAAAGGTCAGGGACTCCCTTCCATACAAGAGAGTTTCTTTGAAATGAGCATGTGTTCTGGGCAAAGCACACAATAACAACAGTGCTTGATCTTCATCATCGATCTTCACATCAATATTTTCAAGATTAAGAATCAGCTTGTTGAACATATCCAACTGCTCAGCTAACACTTTATCTTCACTCATCTTGAATGAATATAAAGCTTGCTTCAGGTAGAGTCGATTCACTAGAGATTTGGTCATGTACAAACTTTCAAGTTTCACCCATAATCCCGATGTTGTAGTCTCCTTTGATACCTGTCGAAGAACCTTATCACCAAGGCTCAACAATATTGTGTTGTGGGCTTTCTCGATCATGCGCGTCTTTTCTTTTGCCGTTAACGCAACGTCCATGGCTGCCTCACCCTTCAACGCTTCCAAACAACCCTGCTGAACCAATAAGACTTTCATCTTCAAGCGCCACAGACCGAAGTCGTTCACTCCGGTGAACTTTTCAATCTCATACTTTGTTGAAGGCATCTTCTCCATGCTCACCGCACCAATTTGTTGTGAATCGGATACCTTTAAACAAAGTATAAACGGTTTCTTATCAAGAAACACACAAGGGTTATGGTTAATAAAGAAGAAAACAACAAGGATTAGTTATTAAACTGCTATTCTTTCCTTTCTCTTAGAACAAGATTACAAGTATACAAGAATAACAAAATAACCTCTCTCCCTTGAAATTAAGATTTTATCTTCCTATTTTTCCTTATGCCAAGATTGAGAAACTAGCATCCTATTTATAAGAAAAATAACATACTAACCTAATGGGCTTTTTAACAATTACCCATTACAAGCCAACTTAGGGTACAAGCTAACTTAAACAATTGGGCTTACAAGTAAGACCCAATTCAATATGCTAACAACCCTATCAATATTGACTAATGCATGTTAAAACAAACTTCGACTACAACACGCATTATTTGCGAACAGAGTTCAATTCAACGTCTCATAATTATGTTAATGGGACTGTTATGTTATTTGAATGGAAATTAGTTAGTTTGGTTGGCTTGAACTGTTATGGTAATTGGTTAGAGATTAAAGGAAATGTTAGATTAGGTTTAGCTTGAGTTAGTTTTAAATTGACAGTTAGAAACTTTTGTCAGTTAGGATAGGTCAACTAGCACCGTTAGAGAGGATTGTTAACTATGGTAATTAGGCGGTTAGCTTTATCAGTTAGTAGTTAGTTGGTTAGAAATTTGGTAGTTAGTTTGATTTAATTAAACTGTTATGGTAACTAGTTAAAAGATTAGAGAAAATGTTAGTAGTTAAAAAAACAGTTAGGGTGTTGTTAACTGTTAGTTGACATTTATTAGTTAAAACCTTGACAGTTAGAGGTTTGAAAATCAGTTAGGATATTGTTTATGATGGTTTGAACTGTTATGATATTGGAAGTTAGAAGAATATTTTAGTTTG
This sequence comes from Lathyrus sativus, assembly GCA_963859935.3. NCBI lineage: Eukaryota > Viridiplantae > Streptophyta > Magnoliopsida > Fabales > Fabaceae > Lathyrus > Lathyrus sativus. The sequence goes on along the minus strand of OZ012741.1, from coordinate 655,203,148 downwards.
GATTAGTCTAAGTTGTGATGGTTAGTTTGGATTTAACTGGACTAGTTTATGAGTTTAGATTATTTGCATTGTTATGTTGATTAGGTTAGAAACAGTTAGGACGTTGTCTAATTGTTTGATTGGTTATGTTAAAACAGTTAGAGTTAGTGATTAGGTTAGTAGATTGAAAAACTATTTAACTGTTAGAATGTTACTTGACAGTTGATGAGTTTGTTAACTATTTTGGAAATTAAAGGTGAATTGCATTAGCATTTTAGAAACAAAAGAGTTAGTTAATGGTTATAGAAAAAAAAATAGTTGCCTATTCTACAGTTAGAAGTTAGAAATTGGCCTAAGTATTATGTTAACATTGGTAGGTTGGGGTTAAAGTATAGTGAACAATTTTGTTAACTATTAGTTGGAAATTTATAATTAGATGTTATGTCGGTTATCTAATGTTAGTGATAGTTAATGTTTTGGAATCAATTTGTTATGTTAATGGAATTGTTATAGTAATTGTTATAAAAGCTATTGAGAATTAGATGCTAAAAATTTGTTACCGGATGAGTGATTAATGTTGTGTTAGATATGAATATGATTGGTCAAAACTTTGATGTATGTCATTGAACTGTTTGAATGTATGAATATTGGATGGTTGGTTTGTATGTCATGAATGCACATGTATGTTGTCAAGTTGGATCATCATGGTATGAATAATTAGTGTGCATTGTCTGTGTATGTGTGTTATTGAATTTTGTTGTGTAGGTTATGGTGCATCATGATAAAACATATTTGGGTATGTGAATGTTGCTGACAGTTTTTATTGATGCAGGGTTGATGTGAATTTGGTACGGTGAACATCACTTGGTTTGGCATGGCATCAAGAACATGAAGAAGTTCTGGAATGTATTTGAAGCACTTGGAGGCTCATATGGAGGAACACGAGGATGGAGAGAAAATTAGTATTAGGGTTAGTTTGACTTTGGTCAACAGTTTTAACCAAAAGTCATCAGTTGACCAAAAGTCAACCCTAGGTCAAAAATGTTTTTTTAAAGAATTTGTAACTTTGGGTTTTTGTGATGTAACTTTATGATCTTGTAATTGAAACTTTGGCCTTTGAATGTGATGTGTGGTTTGTCTTCTAAGATACTTATGAATTTGAATATTTGAGATCCATGAACTTTGAATTGCCATGCTTGGTATCTTTTCCTCCAATTTATGAATTTGAATATTGAACTTTGATCCTTGAATTCTTGAAGTGTAAATTGCATGTCTTGAATCCATAAGAACAAAAGCCCATCAATTAATATACAAGAGGTCCCATAGAAAAATTGATCAGCAAAAAGTCAACCTTCCATAGTTGACTTTGCTGATCAAAGTCAAATTTGCAAATGACTTTCAATTCCATCTACCTTCCATAGTTGACTTTGCTGATCAAAGTCAAATTTGCAAATGACTTTCAATTTCATCTGTCTATGACATAATCCAATATAATCAACATGTCTAGACCATAGTTAAAGATTTCAAAGAATTAGGCTAAGAGAAATGAACATCTCAAAGTCAAGTATAACATAATGATCCCATAGACTTGATTCATAAGTGCACCATAGAAATCTCACTCCATGAGGATTAACAACCTCTTTGTCACAATTCAATGCTTTGTATCATAAATAATAATAATAATAATCATTTGAATCAATGATTTTACTTGTACAAGATTAACAACCTCCTTGTCACAATTCAATGCTTTGTATCATAAATAATAATAATCATATGATTTTACTTGTAAAATGCAAATGCAGATGAATCTTTTATGATATATGACTAAGGTAAGAATATGCAAATAAAATTAGAAAAGGGTATGACAAATTTTAAGGTATGACAGATGCTCATATTTAATCATCTTAAACCTGAATGTATGAATGGTGACAACTTTTCAAGCATTCGAGGTAGAAGAAGATAAAATACAAAATATCCAAAATTTTGACCTTTGAGAAAGGAGATAGATGAAATATAAGGAGAATACGTGTATTGTTGAGAATATGGAATGGAAGGTGGAATTTTGTGGTTATTTACTGAAATTCTTAGTGAATAGATTAATCGCAAAAGTGATGTTTGTTATGCATTATGTATGCGGTGCATATGCTTGATTCATATGATGCATGGAACTATGCATGTTATGCATCAATGTGGGCTGTTTTTGTGAGGGAAGCGACTGATATCTACAAGGAGAAAAATCTTTTGTGTAATGGTGGACTTTGATTCTCCGATGTATAATAATTAAACTAGAGAATTTGTAATGAAGGAGAGGACCTCAAGTTAAGAACAAGACATGACAAAGTAAATAAAGTAGAGGGGACAGATGCTCGACCCGTAAAAAATGACATCAAACAATTCCTAAAAAACCTATATTATTCAAAATATTAATATACCTTTAACTTTTCATTCAATGCCTATTTAATATCTTTAGGCAACTTTAAAAGTATTACCCTACACAACGACGCCGTTTACTCAAACACTTCATAAAAAAACACTTTATTATTCAAAATCTTAATATACATTTAGCTTTTCATTCGATGCTAATCTAATCAGCTTAGAATACTTTTCTTAAAAGCATTGCCCTAAGCAACAACATCGTTTACTTGCACGCATGCATTGTAAGCACTAACCAACATTGTTTCGGCCATTGCATTGGGTATCTGTCGATCGTAGTACCAGAGAAACAAGGCCAGAAGGATCAAAACAGAAAAGTAAAAAAAATCCTTCAAATGGATCAACGCCCCATTCTGAATTTAACAAAAACATTGACCATGGACTTCTGATCCTAGGCCCAACGCCCCATTGTTGGCTAAACCTTCATTCTTCACAATATACCCCTAGGGAGAGAGTGAATAATTATGTAATTAATTATTGTTTTTTCATTACTTTAATATTTTGCAACATATTAAAATACACATTAAAATAATTCTTTTTTAGTAGTAATACAATCCATTTCATTAGATTTTAATTAGATTAGATTCTAATTAAGATAGTTTTAGTTGAATTTAATAGTTAGTTTTTAATTAATGGTATGAGTAATTAGAACTTAGAGTTATACATGTTAATTCAATTTCTAAATGCCTTTGATCATCTATTTTCATGATATCATGTGCCTAATAAGTAATTCTTTGCATGATTTCTTATCGGTTGTTTAGTTGATCAAATTCAACATTGATCAATTAATCACATTTATGAATTAGATTTGTCCTAGGATTTTCATGAACACTTTGCATGCTCCCTTTAGGATACCTATTCATTCAAGTGATCATAAGTTTCTTCATCACTTGATTTTATTAAATTTTTACACTTGCACTACACTAGACCCATCAAGTAAATGTCAAAACCATTCACATTCAAGACTCTGAAGAGAGAAGGACATCAAGAACTGGTCATACTGAGCTTCATCCATTCAAGCATATCTTGCCTCACCCTTTTCAAAACAAAAAGACTCTTCTTTCAAAACACCCTTCAATTATGATGCGAATTGTGTGTCACAAGCCTTAAGTAATGGAGAAGAACGAGATGAATCATTCCTACCCTTGTTCTGAATATCTTTGAATACGGTACGTAGGCCCCACTTATTCAAAGTATCTGTCTCCGTTCGTAGACTTTGGTACAATTCAAATCAAATAGTTGTCAACTTTCATTCTCAGACCAACACCTCAATAATCAACTACAACTTTCTCTTTGGACCAAATACAATACTCTTTGGATATCCATACATTCTTGAGGCTAATCACCTTCTCTTGGTTAATCATCTCCTTCATGGGTTAATCACTTTCTCATGGTTAAGCACCCATCTCTGAACCATACCCCTCTCTTTGGGTTAATCAACTTCTCATGGCAAAAACCCTCCCCATGCATGTTTTCCTTGTTGGTCATGTGCTTAAGCAAGCTCATTCGTGCACTTTTTCCTTATTAGTCTCATGCTTAGGCAAACCCTGCATTCTCGCGCATGTTTCCTTGTCAATCTCGTGCTTAGGCAGACCCCCTATTCTTTTATGTTTGTCTTTCCAGACCCAGTGCTTAGACAAGCCCTTTGTATGCATGTCTGCCTTGTTAGTCTCATGCTTAGAAAAACCATTTCATGCATGCGTGCCTTGTTAGTCCCATGCTTAGGCAACCCCTTCATGCATGCTTGCCTTGCTAGTTTTATGTTTATGCAAACACCCCTTTCTTGTAGGTCTTGATCCCTAGATCTAGGTAAAATCCTACAACTTTGGATTGACTAATCACCATTTATTGGTTAATCGTCACACTCCTGGTTCAGATACACTGTTTTATTGGTTCAAACAACACACTCTTGGTTCAAACGACACTTTCAGTATTTCACAAATCTTTTTCCAGTTCACTCACTCTTTTTTAATTCAATTCAATTATAAACCTTTTCAATCTAACTTTCTTCTCATAAAAAGAACTGTTATAATCCATTCTTTAGCAGTCAGACTAAAAACTTAGAGCATTCGAACGAGGATCAAAATCAGCTAACGTCAAAACACTTATAGAATACGATTATAATTGTTCCCTAAAAAGAACCAACAAATACTTATTTTCTACCCATGAACTTCAAAGCTCTGATTTTCTCATTGCAATATGAGAATACGTAGGCATGAGGATTTGAATAATTGACAAGCACGTTAATTAAAAACTTATTTTCCCTTAATTATAATCAATTGCAAGTAACCATTAGACAATAACACTCACATGTGCAAGGAACAATCAAAACGGTTTCCGTTGAGTACAATAGATGTGAGGGATGTTAATACCTTCCCCTCACATAACCGACTCTCTTACCATTTCTCTTTCCCAGAGGTTTTATTGATATTTTCCCTTTCCTTTGTGTGATATTTTGGGTCGAACTCTAACTCTGTCGAGGAATATCTTTCATGGATTTTGAGAGGAGACAAGCATGAAGTCGAAGATAGGTCGCATGATGTAGTCGAAGGATACATATTATAGTCGAAGTCAGTTCTAATATGTATTTTTGAAATGTATGTCGAATTGGGCCTTGTGTTAAAGATCCAATTATTTAGTTATCTTGGGTTTCAAGTTAGTTAGTCTATAAATAGGCTAGATCGCTCAGGTTGTTGAGTGAGGCCAATTGTGATATTCATTTATAAACCCTTACGAGAAAGTGAATAGTAAATAATTTGCTCTAATTTTTTTCCTTCTTTATCCTTTCTTCTTTCTCTCTTTGTTATAATTGTTTTCATTGTTCACTAAAGAACTGTTTCTCAATCTTGATTTGTTAAAAGGTATCGTTTGTGATCACAACACTTTGGAATAAATAAATTTTGGTGGCTACTATGTTGTATCATCGAGTGTGCGATGCACTCAAATATTTTTCGCTCCACGACATAGACCACTCGTAATAATTTCTCTTTTCTCAAAAACCAACTAACTCTCCAAATAGAACTTCAAGAAATACTCAGAAAGTTCAACAAATATAAAGAGAAAAAGAACTCTGAAAAATGAAAGAACAGAAAAAAGAGTGAAGAGGAAAACTATGAAGTTTTAATGTGATTTGAGAAGTGAATGAATGTTTCTATTTATAGAGAAAATTATAGTCAGGTCATATGAACGAATGAACTGGGTCATTTGACCATTATGGAAGTGGCTGATCAGATGGATAAAACATAGAAGAAGTTTTGAGAACGAATGGTTAGTCATGTTGAGAGAGAGATAATTCAAGGAGCGGTGGCATAGTCTCAAATCCTTAGTCAATGACGACTGTAATGGCATTCGATCAAAGATTATTGTTTGGGATAAGATATCAATTTCAAATTTTAATTTTAATTTTAAAATATTAAAGTTTATAGTGCCAAAAATATTAGATTAATATCAATCCCAAGCCCAAACTTACAGACCGTACATGGTATTAATTATTGACATTGCTCTCTCAGTTTACATAATTTCTACACCTATTAGAAAAAAACGTGGGTGATGTTTCAAAAATAGATATTTAGTTAATCGGAGTGGAAGAAAACTCATAGAAATGTGACATAATCTCACATCTAATCACAACTTATTTAATCAATATTAATTGTAATAGTACTCTGTCAAAATCGATTGTTTGGGATGTCATGCCAATTTCACATTTTAATTTTCTTCTTTAAATATTAAAGCTTTTAGTGAAAAAAGAAAAGAAAAAGATTAATACCAATTCCAAACCTAAATTAATGGACCACACTTAATATTAATTATTAACCCGACTTTTTTGTTCTCAATTTTATATATATCGGGGATCACCTAAAAAAAAGACTATATCAATTATATAAATACTTGAAAATATGAAAATTGTTCAATGCGAAATTTACAGAGTTTTTTTTTAAGGACACATACAGTACGACCGTGTCCACTAAAGTCTGTCAAAGAACTGAACGAGGTGGGGGAGAGTGCAATAAAGGTGAAAAGCTAAAAACCTTGATTTAACCCGTAAAATATGACGGATTAATAAGTTGATCCAATCTATTTTGTCACCTCCCGTTTGGTTCAACGGAGGGGAGGGGAGGGGAGGGATTTTAATAAAGGGGAGGGGAGGGGAGAGAATGTATTTTAATTAAACGTATGTTTGGTTCATAAGAGGGGGATGGGAGGGGAGGGAGAAGTTTTATTCAAATATATGTTTGGTTCACAGGGGGAGGGAAGGGGTTTTAAAACTAACTTACCTTTTTACCCTTAAAATATTATAACAATCATTAAATAATTTTTTTTTAAAAAGTATTCACCAAAAAAAATTGTTAATTCATAAAAAACATAGATAATTAAACACAAAATATTTAACATTTAAAATACTCTAAAATATCTTAAAATAAAAATAAATATTGATAAACGTCATAAAATCAAATTATATGATCAATGATCATATGAATCATTTTCTCATCTTAATGATCCATTTAATCCTATAACATATTTATAAGATTAAATTCTAACAAATATATAACTCATATTACAATTATATATTGATATGTAATATAATACAATAAATTATAAAATAATCCAGTTATTACAAGAAAAATATTAAATAAAAATGAATAGAATAAAACACATGAAAAAAAAGTTGAATCATAATAATAAAAATAATGGAGTTGTCATTAAATAAATGAATTATAATAAGGTGACAAAAATTAAGGTATAATATTAATAAAGACAATTAAAAACTTTATTAAATAAAAGTGAGGATAATTTTGCCAATATAATAAAAATACATGTTATTATAACTTCTCTCCTTCCCCTCCCCTCCGAAAACCCCAAATTTGGAGGGAACGAAAAAATGCTCCAGGAAAAATTCTGATTACCTTGAATCGTCTCCCATCTCCTCATAAAAAATTGAACCAAACACACCTATTTTAAAATATTTCATCCCTTTCCCTCCCCTCCAAAACCCCCCAACCAAACCGATCTTAAAATTTAAAAAATAACAATTCATGCCATTAAAAAATAAATTATAAAAAACATATTAAAATCAATTACGGGACCAATAAAAAAAATATCATCAAACACTTCCTAAGAAAACATTGTATTATTCAAATCAAAATTTTAATCTATCTTTAACAATTCGTGGCATTAAAAAATAAAATATAAAAACCTAATAAAATAGAAGGAACATATTAAAATCAATTTCGGTACCAGTAAAAAAAAAATCATCAACACTTCCTAAGAAAACATTGTATTATTCAAATCAAAATCTTAATTTATCTTTAACTGTTCACTCACTCCTAAATTATTCTGCCTAGACAACTTTCTTTAAAAAGTATTGCCCTACGCAACGACGTCGTTTGCTCAAACACTTCACTATTATTCAAAATTTTAATTTTATCCTTAACTTTTCGTTCAATGCTAATCTAATCTGCTTAGACTACTTTCCTTAAAAGCATTGCCCTAAGCAACGACGTCGTTTACTAGCGGGCATGGCATTGTAAGCGGTAACCGACGTCGTTGCGGCCGTTGCATTGGGTATCTGTCGATCGCCGTACCGGAGAATCGAGACCAGAAGAATCAGAACTGAAAAGTAAAAAAAAAAAACCTTCGAATGGCTCCACCCAAGGCTAGAGGAGCCACTCGGAGCAGCAACGCAAGGATTCTTCTCTTTTCCTTTCTTCTCGCTCTCCAATACGGCGCTCAACCTTTGATTTCCAAACGCTTCATCAGGTTTTTCATTCACGTTCTCAAATTCAATTTTAAACTTTTTTTTAGACTGTTTTTGTGTTTTTAGAGTTAGATTCTCGTCTGCATTTTTTGCATAGTAAATTATCACTGTTTGAATAATCGTTAGGAAAATTAATTATCTTCCATGGTTGTTGGTTAGATTGGCTGTTACTATAGTAGGATGATCACAAGATTACCATAATTCAAATGCCTAAGCTAAATATCGAAATATATTGAAGTTAGTTCTTGCTGTGATAACACTATGAAGAATATCCAGTCGATACAAAGGAAAAAACAAGAGAAGGAATTTAGTTGAATAAGTATAAAGAAAAGAATAAATCATATGGGGGTGTTTTGAAGTTGATCAAATGAAGAAAATAATAAATCTTTTATACAGTGTTTGGTTAGAGGGGAAAGGCGGGAATGGGAGGAGAAATGACGGATGTAGCAATTAATCGGCTGAGAAGTTGGAATTTTCGGTCAAATTTAGTTTACACGAGAAGACGACAACCACTTATATACCCTTGTTTATTGTTTTAGTTTCTGATTATGTTCGAACTACTTTATGATTTTCATTGCCATTATTCTGATATCAGTCACAAACTAAGCATAGCCCTTGCATTTTCTTCTTCTTCTTCTTCTTCTTATGTGTGAGGCCTGTAATTGATTTTTATAAGCTTATATTTGACTCGTTTTGCTATCAACTCTTGTTTAGATTTGGATACATTTCTGTCTTTATTTAGGATTGTGGTTTTAGCAAGTGTGTGCCTTCATTTTTCCAAAGCATGTGTACTAGTACAAAAATTTCAGTAAAACAACACGTTGTTTCTGCAAAACTTGCAGAATTGTCAAAAGTATAAGTCATAACATAAGTACTCTGCTTTTAAAATTTAATCAGTGATGCCTAGTTTTTCCTAGATGAACCCCAAACATCAAAACGAAAAGAGATACCGATGATTCAAAAATCACCAATAATTATTGTAGATTTCTTATCCTGTATCTTATCCACACTTTGTTCTACTTGTATCAGCACCAAATTTTTATGGCATGATACTGGCTTACATATCTGATTATGTGCTCAATATGGCTATGAATTTGACACTAATATAGTTATCAATTAATCATCATAACTTGTCTGTGATATCTATACTTTTAACTTAGGTTAAAAAAATACATTTATCCATGTGATTGATGGATTTAATATCATTAGTCATTCATCTCCTTATGCATTGATCCATGAATTAACATTGTAATTGTGAATGATCATGTGAAGCATGCCTTGATAACTTACTTTTCCCTCTTCTAACAGCCGTGAAGTTATTGTTACTTCATCCGTTTTGGCATGCGAGGCTGCAAAGGTAACTCTTATAATGTACTTAATGGTTATGGTTTGTTTTGTTAGATAGCATGCACTGTACATTGCTTTTTATTATTATTGGGAAAACTTATGTATATTTTTAATCTACTTTTTAGGTTATATTTGCCTTGTACTTCATGACAAAAGAAGGTAGTCTGGGAAGAATGTATAAAGAATGGACTTTGGTTGGTGCATTGACTGCATCAGCACTTCCTGCGGCTATATATGCACTGCAAAATAGTTTGTTGCAAGTTTCTTACAAGAATCTTGATTCACTCACATTCTCAATTCTGAATCAGACAAAAATATTTTTCACTGCATTATTTACATATTTCATGTTGAGGTATGCTCCTGATATTACAGATGTTAATATCTTTTCTATTTAAGTAAAGGCCCATTTGAACAAATATGTCTAAGTGAAGATATTAAACTGTTATTCATGTGGCATGTAATGGTTTCATTCATTAGCCTTTGTTTCAGCATAAAAAGTTGAAGTTAATTTATTCTGTAGAGCAGGACTTGTCCCTGGTTCTTTGTGATTTTGGGTAGGCATGGTGTAAATTTTGTGCAAGTTGTTTTCTTTGAGGCCAGTGATTTTCTTGAACTCTGTCAAACTGAGGTCAGAGATGTGAAGTTAGGTGTTTTCCAGCATCCTCAACCATGTTTTGTTGGGTTTGGCGCACTTCACTTCCTGTTTTTTTGGCATTCTAGAAGAATTTGATTTCCTGTTCAGTTGTTTGCATGGATCTGTAGCACTTTCTTAGGATGATGTTAGGAACCTGGTATCTTATGACCCTTATCTGGGAAAATCTTTTTAATTACAATATTGCAGATCTTTGAAGGTCTGCAACCTCCATAGCCTCAAAATCCTTATTTTCTTTCATATGACAAAATATCATTGTTCTAATCCCTCCCTCTTGTGTACATTACCGTCTAATCCTCTATCTATCCCAACCTAACTATTTCCAACCAGCGAATGAACCGAGTAACAAATTCTTGGGCGGTGTTACCTAACAGGTTATTCTTGGGAGATTCTTCTAAGTGGTTTCTCTTATCTTCTTCTCTTGATGGGATCTGCATTTCTTCTTTGTCCTTTTTTTGTCCGCTGGGTCATTCAGCATTGCTTCTCTTCACTTGATTGCACTTGGATGGTTCAATTTCTTTTCTCTTCTTGATGACAGCTTCTTATTAAAACAGGATGTGCTGTTTTATGCCGGGTCTGCAACTCTGCTACTTGAAACAAGTTAAAGCCTAGTGGTGGTATAAGGTTATTAACGGGAGGCAGATTGTTCAAAAAATTAGGGTTAAGTTTATCAGCCTTACTCTTTTGGAAGCCTTGGACTTATACTTGTAGTACTAGTACTTTACCTGATTATTAAATAAAATTGGAGTATGAGGTTAGGGGTTAGCAACTTATTACATCTATCATTTGTATTTCAGACTGTTATACATCTTTCTCTCTTTTCCCTCTTCTCTATCACTAAACCTGAATTCTAATATTGTCCACTACAAGGCATCTGATCATAATTAATACAGGCAAAAACAAACAATTCAACAAATTGGAGCCTTGTTCTTGTTATTAGCCGCAGCAGTTTTACTAAGTGTTGGTGAAGGCTCTAACAAAAGTTCTACTAGTGCTAATGCTGATCAAGTTTTATTCTATGGAATAGTTCCTGTATTAATTGCTTCAGTGCTTTCTGGACTAGCTTCTTCCCTGTGCCAATGGGCTTCTCAGGTTACCAGAACTTTCAATTTTCTCTTCGAACCTAAGTTTTTTGAATTGATTAATATTTTTATTTATCCAATTGATTTCTTCTGTCACAGGTTAAGAAACACTCATCATACCTAATGACTGTAGAAATGTCTATTGTTGGAAGTATATGTTTGCTTGCCAGTACCTTGAAATCTCCAGATGGGGAAGCTATCAGACGTCATGGATTTTTTCATGGTTGGACTGCTCTAACTTGGGTAATGTTCTTACCAATATTTTCTTTTTGGATATACTTCTTTGGAGCCCGTTAGATTGTTGATGTGCCCGTGCATGTAAGAAGCCTAATACAACCATCACATCAGTCTTGAAAATTAAAATCATACCCTCTAATCCCAATCACATGCATGTACATGTAAATTTAGATCAATACATTTTCAAGATCAAATCGATATCATTTTTTTGGGAGGGAGGGTTTAATAGTTTCTGTTGATTACCCTAACTGCATATCGACTTTCGCTAACATAACTAAAATGCCTTACATCTGTGGCTCTGGAATTTTTATTTTTTTGTATTTTGTTGCATCACGTACATTTGTGTTTCTAGTAGATGAAAGTGTTTTCAACTTATTAATTGTATTGATTAGTGTGTTAAAAAAATTCAAAATCCATAATACAAACTTTTTAGTGTGCCTTGTCATGGGCATTATCATCCATGTGTTGTAACTGTCTTTAATATATATATTGATGTACATCAAATTAAACAGTTGCATATTGTTTTTAATTCCTTTCAGATCCCAGTAATTTTGAATGCCCTTGGTGGAATTCTTGTTGGTTTAGTTACAAGCCATGCTGGTGGTGTTCGAAAGGTAAGGTTTACTTTGCGAGCTCAATTAGTTTTGGGATGTATTATCCACAGATAACTGATGAAAACTGTCATCAGATTGTAGTCGGTTCTTCCTGTTAGTTAACAATATTTTCACATCCTATATCATGTGGTTGATTGTAGGAAACAATTATATGCCTTTGATTATGTTTTATTTTTAATGCCTAATGTTAGTATGCTAGTTTTATGTTGTGGGTCGGATAGAACCATCAACCTTGCCTCTCTCACTCCAACCACCAAGTCAACCTTATATATCTGTATTTGATAATATAATTTGGTTTTATCTTAAGATTTTAGGAGCTTTTTAATCTACATTATTTTTGGAGAGAGATTATTATTTCACTTTATTGGTGAGCTATAAAGGCAGTAACTGCACAAATTTTTGTACTTGAGTTATTGATAATTTGATACTGGACCATATGAAATTGAAGAACTTTGCAGTTACTGAACATAATGACAAAATTGTATGACTTTGAAACTCATCTTACTGGGACTTTGGGAAAAAAATATTCTTCATATTTTCTGATTTGTGCAAATTTAATAAAGTGGTTTTCCTTCAATGTGGTCGCAGGGATTTGTCATCGTCTCAGCTTTACTCGTTACAGCATTACTACAGTTCATTTTTGAAGGAAAACCACCTTCATTATATTGCCTTGTGGCTCTTCCACTTGTGGTCTGTAGCATTTCAATATATCAGAAATACCCCTACCAGGTTAAGAAGAAGGAATCATAAAACTTGACTGCCACAGTACGGGGAAGTTACTTCATTAGTTCCCCAATGAAGCTCTTTTGTTTTATATACACAATATATAAGCATATTGTAAATGATAGAAGGCAAGCATTGTTTCCAATGTCTGCTCGATCTCAATAGAAAGAGGATGTTATATATATTTACTTTTATTTTTCTATTCTCGATGTTATATATATTTACTTTTATTTGTCTATTCTCTTTTTTTATTCTGGAACATTTGAAGAATCATTTATTTTGCTTCAATGTGTGGATAGAGGTACGAAAGTGAACATTTTGAAAGTTATTTTGCTGAAGACAATGACTATATTCTATACTGTTGTTGAAAGTGATTTACTTAAAAAATAATTATTTGAAAGTGAACATTTTGAAAGTTATGTTGTTAAAAGTGATTTACTTAAAAAATAATTATTGTAATCCTTTTTCTTCAATGAACTTGAACATTATGGGTTTGGATATTCAGTCATGTTCTTGAATAACTGGATATTGTCTATTAGGAGAGGAAAGATAAATTTTAGGGAATTGTTCAATACCCCATGACTTACTTATACTCCAACGAAATTTAAAAAATATCCCATGACGCACTTTATGATGTATTATGCCTTCTACATGTTATAGGAAAATTATTAAACTACTTCATAACTAGTAGATTTCGGGCACTAGACATAATGGTGACTTATTTGGGAGTTGGTCCGGAAAAAGTTCACAGGAGATAGATGACACAATGATATAATGCTAGATTTTCATTTGTGGATTTAAACCACGTGACTCTAGTTATGGGTATTGATGGTCATGATGTAGGAGTTGCATATCATAGAGCACGTGCATTGAGGTTATACCTCATGGGTTTTCAGCACATTTACATTTGTGGATAAAAGTGCGACCTATGTCGATGTTATCTATCTTAGATACTTCATTGAGTTGGAGAGGATTTGTGAGTATAACTAGAGGATTTCTTATTTAGTGTACCTCTATTCTAAGTTAGCTAAAGGTAATTTATGGAAGACGATACACTTATGTGAAACAACTATCTATTTACAGTAAAAAAAAATTATACCCTTATTGATATTAATTTAATAGTACTTGTGTTACATTGTTACTATTTCATATGAAATATTTTCAAGCATGGATCCACCCTTATTTTTCACATCTCGTTGGATGAGCATATGTGAAAGACTATTATGAGGCTTTGTCACGTGCCTGCTCGATCATTCCACTTAGTGGGAATCAAAAAATTGAGATGTTTCGAGTTTCTCTTGACTGCATCATGTCGAATGGTATTTGCTTTATGTTGTATCAGATCGTCGTGAGACACGATGAACCTTGAAGGTGGTATCATTGTCCCTAGATGGTTTGCCTATGAGTCTCAACTTATGTATTCCTACAACAGTTCAGGTATATGCTGGGTATACCTAGATACCTCATCATTATTGCTCCTGCCAGTGTCCTTCATAAGGATGTTGATGAGATTTTTACAGAGTAATATATGATCATCTAGTCCTAGAGGATATACGCCATGTTCTAGCTCTTCATATATGGAGTAGGATATACAAATACATTCAATGGTTTTATAGAGTGTCAAGTCCTTACATGACACCAGATGCAGAAAGAGATCTATCGAGGCCATCTCATTATGAGATTTTAGAAGAGGACCAGGCAAGGGCGGACCATGTCGTTGATGTGTTTCCTATATGTCGTTGCATTATTGCTATTAGGAGAGATGTCATAGCTAGGGGCGAATTTGAGGGAGGCATTTCTCATATGGCAACTCTACATACCATATTAGCAAAGGCACGACATACATTGTGGTACATAGGCAGAGGAGGAACAAAGACGTCAAATATACACAATAATTATCTTTTACTTTGTATTTTGATATTTTGACATTTCGTATTATGGTTTATTGTGAGAATTATATTAAATTTTAACATTTGTATTTGACATTTTGGCATCTAGATATAGACAATAATTCTTCTATTTTGATCTTATTATTGAATGACAATTGTGTATGATTTATTGTGAGATTGATTTATAATGACTTATAATGTAAGGTTTATTAAAAAATGTCAATTTTTTTAAACTTACTATTTAAGGGTATAAAATACTGACATAGGGCTAATTCGGAGATTAAAATCCAAAACTTGTTCTTCTATTGTAAGGAAAAAAAATACGCAGACAAGGTTAATTCGGAACTCAGAATCTAGACATATTTTTGGCGAACAATGGAGATTTCACTCTGATGAAGTGATGAATGACATTTTGGAGTTTCTTTAGAATGTGTAATTACTACATGGGGTGTAGTGAACAATATCCTAAATTTTAGACATAATTCGTCATCAAATCCTTTAACTTAATTTAATGTTTCACTTTAATCTCTTAACTAAAAAGTTACAAATTGGTCCCATAAAAACACCCCTACTACAAATTGGTCCCTTAAAAATATTTCCGTTAGTCAATTTGGTCCTTGCCATTAAATTTTTCCTGAAAAATGTTAGCTTCACCTATGTAGCATGATAGAAAAGCATTTGCTAATAAGACGAGTTAGCATATGTATTAAAAAAATCTGATTTTTATTTAAACATGAAATGGTTTGTTTTCAAAAGTTAAACCTCCCGCAAATTGTTAACAATGTCTAAGAAAAATATAACATCACATTGTTATCAGCATGAAAATTTGTATAAAATCACATTGAAAGGGTCGCGACGATGGTTTAGAGAAAAATTTGTTTCCGGTCAAGATTTAATGTGCGTGACTTCTGTAATTGCAAAAATAAGAACACAATATGGGGTAAAAGAAAAAAAGGAATGATGGATCTTAAAATAAAAGCACGGTGAAAATAGGAAGGCACGATTGAGAAAAAAGAGAGTGGCAACTAGGGTTCCAATGAATGAATATTGAATATCAATTAAAAATTAAAATAAGTACAATAATAAAAATACAAAAAAAAAGTCATGTCATATATTAATAATCCATCAAAACAGCCACGTAGGTGGTAGTCAACACTTTTTCCTGAAAACTTAATGGAATAGACTCACTAGGCTAACGAAACAGTTTTACATTTTTTAATCATATATTAATATTAGATGTTAAATGTAATTCATTGTTTTGATTTGATATGATATGATTAGATTTGATTTGAATATTTTGGGCCTTTTATGTTTTGGGCTTTTGTAAACCTAAAACTATAAATAGTGTGCCTTGCTTTGTATTCACAACAACATAGAACGGATTTCACAGTTGCAGTTTAAGCAAGTGAAAGTTCTATAAGCAAATAAAAAATCCCACAGTTGTGGGTAACACATTCTCTCCAAATATTTCTTATCTCGTTCTTCTCTTTTTTGTTGTTCTTCTTTTCTTTTGTTATTCTTGATAATTACTTGTTATTACCATTACTATCATATTGTGGTTAAACATTAAAAAATAATAATAACAAAACACTCATTCAAAATCAAATATTACAATGAAATAAAGAAAAAGTAAAATAAGTAAAAAATAGAGGGGAAGGTGGAAGAAAATGTGTTACCATTTTGTGTGAGAAAACATAACTAATATTTATGCATCTACATGAATATAGCAAATAAGTAAATGAACTCACATTCTCAACAACAACAATATAAATTGGAAGCAAATTGATCAATAATCAAACAAAAACAAAACTTGCACACAACAAAAATATGTTAAAAGTTACAAAATTAAGAGATAAATTTAAAATTTAATTGAAAAAATTTGTTTCAACATCAAAACAATCAATTAAAAAACTTGAAATTAAAGAGACAAAATAATGAGAGAGAGAAAATTATCTATTAAATCTTTATTTTCTTTTATGAAGTTTATATTCTTATGAAGTTATATTTTTCTCTCTTCTTTATAACTTTCAGATAGTTATTGCATGTCTCTAATCTCTCTTTCAAAATAACTTTTAGGTGGTTATTGTATGTGGAAGTTATTTAAATTAAGACTTTGAATGGTAAAATATGAAGTAAGTGAAGAGTAATTAAGGAATAGAAAATAGGTCATACCAAAATTGTGTATCCTCTTTATATATAGGTATAGATTATTATTATTATTATTATTATTATTATTATTATTATTATTATTATTATTATTATTATTATTATTATTATTATTAGCGTCCAAACGGGCACTCCGTGCCCGTTTGTCTGCTTTTTTTACTGCGTTAACGCGTGAAAATATTATCAACATCTTTTTTATAAGTTTGATTTTAATATCAAATATTTATATGATGAAATATATTGTATTTATTTAGATGCATATTAAGTTTTATTTGCAATATGTAATATTTTTGTGTTAAATTTTGTTTGAATTGAGAAAACCGCATAATGACATGACTATATTAACCGGGTTTTTTCAAGCAAATCAATAATGTGAAAGGAATAATTTGATGGTTATGAATACCGTATTAAAGAAAAAGAAAATAGATTACACCAAAATTAAGTTTTGTATTTATGTATTGTTATAGATTGTACAAAATCATATGAAGATTTAAATAAAATAAGAAGAAAAAAAATGTTTTTCACATTTATTAAACTAATAACATAAACATTAACAGAGACATTAAGTGACATTGTTGCTTAATAGAAAGGTCAACCATGAAATCGAAATAAAAAATATCTCTTGTTTTACTGCAAAACAAATGAAGTAAATTTTAGTAGTAAATAATATAATGTAATATAGTGAGTGCACGCCAAGGGTGACTTTGAAAAAGTATAGTTTATTTTAAAATAATATAGTGTAATATGTCATCCTCTTTATTATCCCTAAAAAAATCAATATGTGGCACAACATGCATAATAGAGCGGTTTTTAAAGTTTGCATTGTTTAGTGCATACCAATTAAATTCTAATAATAATAATAATACCTCTATCAATAAATTAATTCAAAAACAATTGAATAACAATCCCTATGTCAATGGTGAAAATTCATCTTGGAAAGGAAAATAATTTGAAATCTAACAACAATATTTTCTACGCATGACTTTTAAATAAGACAAAACCTTGTGGATAATACACCAAAATAATTATAAATGTAACTTAACAAAACCAGTCATCAATTAAAATACATACATATGTGTAAATTCATTTTTAACAAACTATAATGAAAAAAATTAATTAATCTATTTTCTATGTATGATCACCATCAAACACTCTTCAAAATTCTTTAAAAATTGCAAGAAAAAAATCACCATGCAAAGAAGATTTATATGTGTTAAATTTTCCATAAATATTTTTTTAATGGAAGGTAATGATGGTTAAAGAACAAAAATAACCAACGACTCATATTCAGGTTATTTATAATTATAAAAATTAGATTTAACTTAACTAAAATCATCATAAATTTAATATAATGCATATATAGTGTAATTTTGTCCATAAACCATACAATAGAAAAAATATATTGTAGTATTTAGTCATTATCATTGCATAATCACCAACTAATACTTGAAAATAAACATTTTTGAAAATACAAATACAAATTACATAGCTTAGACGGTGATCATTGTATAATCACCGACTATTATTTAGATATAAACTTTTTTTAAAATGCAAAAACAGAAATACAAATTACACAACTTAGACGATAAAAATATAACATAATAATAAATAAATAGAAGTATCTTCTTCAACCTCCGAAACCATATAAAGTTCTTTCATGTCTCTTAAGAGTATACACAACATCCATGGCAGTCACAACCTTTCTTCTTGCATGATTAGTATATGAATCAGTATCATGAATAATTTTTGTCAAAAAAACCTTAAGAAATAACATAGTTTCTTCATAGATCAAACCACTTATCCTCTTGACACCTCCTCTCCTAACCAATCTACGAATCGATGGCTTTGTAATTCCCCAAATATTGTCGCGCATAATCATCATGTGCCTCTTTGTTCTTCCCTTTCCGAGCCCCTTAATACCCTTTCCACAACTTGTCATTTTTGTAAGAAATTTTGAGAAACTTTTTATTCTTTTGCATTTTGAATGTGAAAAAGTAGAAGATGAAAGAGATATTTATATAACATTCTGAGCGAGAAATGAGGAAACTGCTTATCCTCTATCGTTGGATTTAAAGTAATAGACGGTTTAGATTTGACTGAGATTTTTCAATATTTTAAAATTATTTTATAATTTATTTTAAAAAATTGTTTTTAAAATAAAATAAAATATTGGTTAATCATATTTTTAAAAACTGCGTTTTAAAAACTCCAATGAATTTTTTTAGGCAATTATAATTCACTTTTTTAAGTATATAATTTATCAAAACTTAGAGTATACGGACTTTATAATCATTATCATT
This sequence comes from Lathyrus sativus, assembly GCA_963859935.3. Taxonomy (NCBI): domain Eukaryota; kingdom Viridiplantae; phylum Streptophyta; class Magnoliopsida; order Fabales; family Fabaceae; genus Lathyrus; species Lathyrus sativus. The sequence continues at coordinate 655,183,971 of OZ012741.1, read as the reverse complement.
CAGTTTTATATTAAGAAAATATTTTGGATAAATTTAGTCATAAATAAAATACATTATAAATCTTCAAAATTAAATCAATTAAATATATAATAAATATAATAATATTAGTTGAATACGGAAGTTGTTATATGCTTCTATTTCATCATTCAATAATGGGATTAGTGGGTTATAAAGCAGTTAATCATTTTTAGAAGTTACTACTACTTTTTTATTATTATTTCTTATTTAATTAATTTAATCAAGTAAAGAAATTGTTATATGCTTCTATTTCATTCAGTAGTGGAATTAATGAGTTATAAAACGGTTAATTATTTTTAGAAGTTACTACTACTTTTTTATTATCATTTCTTATTTAATTAATAAATCACTAGTGTCCAGACGGGCACTCGCGTGTCCGTCTGTCCGCTTTTTTATTGCACACATATAAATATAAATGATATATTTTTATTTAATATTAATTTTATGTGGAAGTTATGTGGAAAGTTATTAGTAGGAAGTTACATGAAAGATGATAGTAGTAGTTCAATGGAAGTTATTGAATAAGTTATATATTTTAAAATAAGGGTAAATTTGGTATAAAAAAAAGCTACACCAAAAACCAAGTATTGTCTTTATATATGTTATAGAAGATTATATATTATAGAAGATTATTATTATTATTATATAATAGGGATCAACTTACTCTAAGAGTAAGTTTTTTCAACTTACTCCATATTATAGCCTTTAAGTTAGATTTAATTGAATGATTACAAGTATAAATACTAATTTAACTATTATATTAGATTCAATTCAAAAGTTATGATCTCCAGTCAGTTAAAGTAATTATTTTTGAGTGAGTATCCACTTACTCAAAGAGTAAGTTTTTATAACTTACTCCATAATTGTAGCCTTTAAATTATATTTAATAGAAAGGTTATAAATACAAATGTTAATTTAACCACTAGATTATATTCAATTTAAATTATCATTTGTATTTATAACATTTCAATTAAATATAATTTAAAGGCTACGATTCTATAGTAAGTTTTTTTAAACTTATTCGACATCATAGCCTTTGAATTAAATCTAATATAATGGTTAAATTAACATTTATAATTATAAACATTCAATTATATCTAATTTAAAAGTTATGATTGTGGAGTAAGTTATAAAAACTTACTTTGGAGTAAGTTGATCCTCACAATATATATATATATATATATATATATATATATATATATATATATATATATATATATATATATATATATAGATGATCAACTTATCCCAAAAGTAAATTTTGTTAACTTACTCCACATCATAGCATTTAAATTGAATCTAATCTAATAGTTAAATTAACATTGTTACTTATAATTCAATTAAATCTAATTTAAAGGTTATGATTGTGGAGTAAGTTATAGAAACTTACGCTTGGCGTAATTTGATCCTCATTATATATATAGAGAGATGATCAACTTATTCCAAGAGTAAGTTTTTTTTTTAATTTACTTCACATCATAGTCTTTAAATTAAATCTAATCTAGTGGTTAAATTAACATTGTTACTTATAATCATTCAATTAAATCTAAAAGCTATGATTGTGGAGTAAGTTATAAAAACTTACTCTTGGAGTAAGTTGATCCCCATTATATATAACTTATTCCACCGGGGATCAACTTACTCCAAGGGTAAGTTTTTATAACTTACTCCACAATCATAGCCTTTAAATTAGATTTAATTGAATGGTTGTAAGTATAAATGATAATTTAACCATTATATTATATTCAATTCAAAGACTATGATGTCGAGTAAGTTAATAAAAAATTATTTTTGAAGTAAGTTGATCCTCACTCATATATATATATATATATATATATATATATATATATATATATATATATATATATATATATATATATATATATATATATATATATATATATATATATATATATATATATATATATATATATATATATATATATGATTTTTGATGTGTTGGAGAGGGAATTGATTTATAAGGTTAACACATTCTAACACTTAAGTTCGTATGAGTGAGAAAAATGATGTTTGAATGGGAGATGATTTAAATACGTGTGAAATGACGCGCTTTGTTCTTTAAATATCAGAACAATTGGCAACTGAAATAATGGAAACAATGTTGGTGACATGTCATAAAACAGTAGTCAAGACGTTTGGAACAGATAGCTATACCACACAGGAATGTCCGTCAAACATAAATGAAAATGAAATTGTTACAAATTCTTTATGCTAACCTTTTTTCATAATTAGACAATGAGGACTCGTATATACACCTCACAATGTTCTACGAGATTTGTAGTATGCTAGGAGCTCCAAAAACTGAGGAGGAATTGGAACTCCTGAGATTATTTCCACGTTCATTGATTGAGAAAGAAAATGAGTGGTATCTAGAGTCTAGACCAACCAATATCGATAATGACAAACTGAAATGCGTTGGAGGAAAATATTTGAACACATCCTTTCCTCACAACAAATTCATGGAAGCAAAGACAACAATTATGATGTTATCCTAAGGCAGAACTAAAAATCTTTGTGATGCATAGGAGATGTACAAATCCATGTTTAAAAGATGCCCAAATTACGTTTTTGACGATCTTACATAGGTTTATATCTTTAAAAATAGATTATAGCCTATGAAGCATAAGTACGGGTACGTGATACAACATTTTAAAAAAAAAATCAAGGTACGAGTACGTTAATAAAAAAAATAATTTTCTATAAAATGTATGAGTAGAGAACTAAATTATTAGGTTTATAATAAAACATCACTATAAAAATTTGAAAAAACCAAAAATAATGTAAAGATACAATAAAGAGAATTAAAACATATAAATATACTAAAATGATATTTGAGAAAATCACAAATTTTATACAAAACTGAATAATGACAAAAAATAAAGTACCACGAGTACCCGGTACCGATACTTCACCATTTTAGAAGTACCTGTGCTTCAGAGATTACAACAACAACCAATTTTTTTGCTAGATAGTGCAAAGGTTTATCTCATGTCAAAGAGCACAGAAGATGCAATTACAATCATTGAAAGAATGATGCTCATTGATCATCAAGAAAATCCTTCTCAAAGAAATATTAGTATCATGGAATTGAACATTAATGATGTTATTCTCTCACAAAATATGTTGTTGACACAAATAGTGAATGAGATGACAAAACAGTTGTCTAAACTACCACTACAATTAAAGGAAATGTATGAATCGCCACAACAAAGGAAAATTGCATTTTGTGAGTTATGTATTAGTGACCTTTCAATTGGGGTTTGTCCCAACTGATGAAGAAGTCAATTACATAGGCAATCAACAAAGACATATGCAATATCAACACAACAACTTCTTAAGGAATAATAACTTCAATCAAAAATGAAAATTAAAAGTTGGTCAATCAAATAGACAACCATATCAACATTACACATAATCACCTATATAACAAGATAAAGAAATAAAGTTGGATGACACAGTCAATTTATTTATATAGGTGACGAGGATGTACCACCCCAAAAAATTATCATCGTACCAAACCAATCATCAGTTGAGGATAACTTTGAATTAGTGTCAGAACTATCCAGAAAGTCCACCATGAAACAATTAAATCTAGTCATGAACCTGAAATTTATAGTAAATTTAAATATCTAGTGATTTATTATGTGCCTAACCATCATTTTTCAGAATAAAAAAAGTTATTTGCAAAATAATCATCTATTATATCTATTCCTAACAATTAATTATCTATTATATCTATTCCTAACAATGTGGATGGAGCTATATTGGATCCAAGGTGGATAACCACTATGAATGAGGAGATGAAGTCCTTAAAAAAGAATAATAAACTTGTTGACTATCCACCAGAAAGAAAATAGTTGGATGTCAATGGGTTTTTACATATAAGTACAATGCATATGGTATGGTAAAATGATTCAAATAATGGTTAGTGACTAAGGGGTATACCTAAACTTACAGAGTCAATTATAATGACTCATTTGTACCTGTAGCTAAATTCAATACCATTCGAGTTTTATCATTAATATTTGTTACAACATTGAAATTGAAAATACAAAAAAAAAAAGATAGTTCCGACCTGCCGGATTCGAACCAGCGACCTAAGGATATCTGACTAGAACATGCCAACTACAGTCCTCCGCTCTACCAACTGAGCTAAGGTCAGTTAGTGATGCTATTGTTCAACAAAAGGATATATATATATATATATATATATATATATATATATATATATATATATATATATATATATATATATATATATATATATATATATATATATATATATATATATATATATATATATATTAAAAAACAAAAACATTGATATTGAGGTAAGAGATGATTGAACTCTCGATCTCAGGATTACTCAATACTCACTATGAAACTTACACGCTAGCCAACTGCGCCACCATCCCAATTGTTGTAAGCGTATTGCATAAACTAAAAAAAATGTTGTTTGTCTAAGTGTATATTTGAATTAGGTTTTGGAAAAGGCAAAAATAATTTTAAAGGTGTATAATTGATTTCGTAATGATTTTGAGGTATTTGATTCTTCTAAAACATAATTGATTTTTATTTTATCTCCAAAATTGATTCTACTTGAAACTAGAATTTATAAATTTTGAATTTAAACGTGATTTTTACATTGAAATTCCAATTAATTTATGAATAAATTTATACAAATATAAATAACTTTATGTTCAACTCATTTTTAGCTAATCAATTTTACTTAATTCTAATACTATAAGCAGTTGATCTTTTATCGAGAGTGTAAAGGTTCATGCATAACAATGTTGTGTCTCCTGGGACAATGAATATAATTTTTAAGATATTTTTTTCCGTCAAAAAAATGGGGCAGCGGCACCGCTTGTTGTCTGTTTGCTTGCTCTTTCTATATAATCTTGATCAGTGACGGAGCCAGAAATTTTTTGAAGCCCGGACACAAATTTAATGACCGCAAATTCACATTGTATATAATATAGAAATAGTCATCAATTAAAATAAAAGAGACTCGTCATTTTGTCAACAAAAGTATAGTTTAAAATAAAATAGATGAAACTTAACCTTACAATTGTGTGTTAAATGAAATATATATTGTTATGAATTATTGTGAATTACGACAAAATTCAATATCAATTTGTGAGACAAAGAACAATAGCAACCAAAATAAATGGTCTTTAGCAATAATAATTCGTACATAGATAATAACAAAATAAGGCAAGAAACAACTGAATGTTTGTTTACCCAGTTCGATCAAACGATCTACTCTGGGGGAGAGACCAACTCTCTAATTCACTATACTCAGAAAGTTGTTACAAGAGATTACAAATAAGTTACAAGAAAATATCTGTCACCTTCAGGATTGTAAGAAAATAGCCTTCGCCTTCAGGGTTGTTCGTACAACCCTATTTTCTACCCAAGTGTTTCCATACCTCCCCAACTCTCAATACCCAATGAATCACTCAAACCCAAGGTGTAATCCAAGGTTTTTTTTGTGCATAACTGAAACTCTATGTTATACCTTTAAAATCCTTGTCCTCCCTTGTCGATGTAAACTCTAAGATTGTCACACACCAAGCATATAAGAGATACATATTTATAATAACAAATACCCAACAAACAAAGCCCAAAACCACATGGATCCATGGACCGAATCGAAAAAAGCCCGAAAATGCAAAAATACTATTCATCATACGGACAACACTATTCACCATACGTACGTCACTAATCATCCGTACGGACGATAATATTCACTAACTGATTTTTTTCTTCTTTGTTTTCTGACTTTTTGTCTGATTTTCATGGTAAATACAATCTCCAAAATATGTTTTTTTCTCTTCATCAACAAAGGTTTTAAGACACATTTACAACAATCTCCACCTTGACTTTAAACCACGTTGATACCAATTTAACAATGAACAATATTGATGCTCTCTACAAAGTTGAAACTTTAATCAATAACTTTGATCAAATTCAAGAAACCCTTGAATCTTGATCTTGCAACTTGAATCCACTTATTCCCAATTACCCTTTTCTTCCTAGGTGATTTAACAAACCTACAAGTATGATTTTTCAGCCACCCTTGACTCCACCTGTTTTCAAATGCCTCCCTGAAGGTTTTTCTTCTTTTATTTTGCAGTCCTTCAGCCACATTAAAAACATAATATCCAAGGCTAGCATAATCGTCCCTTTGAGATGCTACAATAACCTTCCTTACCTTATCATAAGTCAAATGATAATCAGATATCTCTGTAATCATTCCCTCACTACTGCTAGCATCTATAGTAGGAAACTCCACCTCAAACTGAGTTTTCCCCGTCATAGTTTCTCCCAGGTTTATCCCTTGGTTTTCACTATTCTTCTTTTGAAGAAATTCTCTACCAACCAAGTAAGTTGTTTTAATCTCAGCTCTTCCCCAAAAACTCAATAACAACTCAGCGGTAACATGCATTTTTATCCCTTGATTTCTGCAAAATTCATTGCACTCCTCTAAAACTTTCTCAAGGCATTCATAACGCCTTAAATTCAAATCTCATAGCTCTTCCTTGTCATGAAATCCTCCAATAATAAAATTTGAACCTTCTAAAAAATATAGACAACATATTTTAGACCTGTGAGATATTGGATCGAACTCTAGTATGTTGTCAGAGTAATGCATGTTGTAGTCGAAGTTTGTTCTAACATGCATTAGTCAATATTGCTAGGTTTGTTAGCATATTGAATTGGGTCTTGCTTGTAAGCCCAATTGTTCAAGTTAGCCCGTACCCTAAGTTAGCTTGTAATTGGTAATTGTTAAAAAGCCCATTAGGTTAGTGTGCTAGTTTTCTTATAAATAGCATGCTAGTTTTTCATCTTGTATAAGGAAAAATAGGAAGATAAAATCCTAATTCAAGAGAGAAAGTTTATTTCTTATTCTTTTATACTTGTAATCTTGTTTGAAAAAGAAAGGAAATAATAACAGGTTATAACCAATCCTTGTTGTTTCTTCTTGTTTTACCTTTTTTTTTTGTTAACCCTAACTCTTGTGTGTTTCTTTATCATAAAGAGAGAAAGGTTATTTCTTATTCTTTTATACTTGTAATCTTGTTTGAAAAAGAAAGGAAATAATAACAGGTTATAACCAATCCTTGTTGTTTCTTCTTATTTTACCTTTTTTTTTGTTAACCCTAACTCTTGTGTGTTTCTTTATCATAAAGAAACTGTGTATATTTTTTCCCAAGACATCCTTATTCACAACAAATGGGTGCAACGAGCATGGAGAAGATGCCTTCAACAAAGTATAAGATTGAAAAGTTCGTCGGAGTGAACGACTTCGGTCTGTGGCGCTTGAAGATGAAAGCCCTACTGGTCCAGCAGGGTTGTTTGAAAGCATTGAAGGAAGAGGCAACCATGGACGCTGCATTAACGACAAAAGAAAAGACGACCATGATTGAGAAAGCCAACAATGCAACATTATTGAGCCTTGGTGATACGACTCTTCGACAGGTATCAAAGGAGACTACATCATCGAGGTTATGGGTAAAACTTGAAAGTTTGTACATGACTAAATCTCTGGTGAATCGAATTTACCTGAAGCAAGCTTTGTATTCATTCAAGATGAGTGAAGACAAAGTGTTGGCTGAGCAGTTGGATATGTTAAACAAGTTGATTCTTGATCTTGAAAATATTGATATGAAGATCGATGATGAATATCAAGCACTATTGTTGTTGTGTGCTTTGCCCATAACACATGCTCACTTCAAAGAAACTCTCTTGTATGGAAGGGAGTCCCTGAGCTTTGAAGAAGTTCAATCAACCTTATATTCTAAGGAGTTGAACGAACAAAAGGAGCATAAACCTTCAACGGTGGGCGAAGGTTTGGTCGTTAAGGGAAATTCTTGCGAAAGGGTGGTAAGTTCGACAAGAAGAAAGGTAAAAGTCAGTAGAAATCTTATAGTGGCGAAACATTTGGTATTCAATGTCATCACTGCAAAAAGGAGGATCACACAAGAAAGATGTGCCCTAAACGTCTGAAAAATCATGGAGGTAAGGATAATGGCAACACAACCATTGCTCAAGATGATTTCGACTCATCGGATGTTCTTGTAGTTTCAAGTGGCGACTCAAGAAAATAGTGGATTATGGATTCAGGTTACACTTGGCACATGACTCCAAACAGAGAATTGTTCGAGGAGCTATGTGATCAAGATGGTGGATTGGTGTTGTTGGGAAACAACAAATCTTACAAAATTGTAGGTATTGGATCTGTGAGATTTAAGCTCCATAATTAGTCAATAAGGTGAAGCCAGGTATGTACCTAATTTAAAGAGAAATTTGATTTCTCTTAGTGAATTCGACATAAAGGGATATGTTTTTCAAGGAGAGAAAAGTATCCTAAGAGTCATGAAGGGGTCGAAGGAAGTCTTGAAAGGCATGAAGAAATAAGGCTTGTATATCCTTGAGGCTAAGGTTGTAAGTGGTTCGACAAATGTTGCATCCACAAAACCTGTGAACTGATCAAGAAACCTACTGGAGCCAAATTAGTCAACTATAAATGGATTTTCAAATTTAAAGAAGGAATCGAAGGAGTGGCATCGAAGAGATACAAGGCAAGATTGGTCGTTAGGGGGTTCACTCAAAAAGAAGGTGTCGACTTCAATGATGTGTTCTCTCTTGTTGTGAAGCACAAATCCATTCGAATGTTGCTTGCCACGGTCGCCCAGATCGATCTTGAGCTGGAACAAATGGATATGAAGACTATGTTCTTGTATGGTGATCTAGATGAAATAATCCTTATGAGGCAACCTGAAGGGTATATCAAAAAAGGGAAGGAAGATTATGTGTGCAGGTTGAATAGATCTTTATATGGACAGAAACAATCTCCTCGACAATGGAATAGGAGATTCGACAAGTTCATGACACGCATAAGTTTCATTAGAAGTCAGTTCAACCACTGTGTTTACTTCAGATTTCGACCTGGTAATTGATTTGTTATTATGTTGCTTTATGATGCTGCTGATATGATCACCAAGACGTTTCCCAGTTGCAATTTTTCCACTGTATGCAGTTGTTAAAGCTGCATGAAGAAAACTAGTTTCTTGATTTTATAGAGTTAGATCCAGGATGGAGATTTGTGAGATATTGGATCAAACTCTAGTATGTTGTCGGAGTAATGTGTGTTATAGTCGAAGTTTGTTCTAACATGCATTATTCAATATTGCTACGTTTGTTAGCATATTGAATTAGGTCTTGCTTGTAAGCCCACTTTTTTAAGGTAACTTGTACCCTAAGTTAGCTTGTAATGGGTAATTGTTAAAAAGTCCATTAGGTTAGTGTGCTAGTTTTCTTATAAATAGCATGCTAGTCTCTCATATTGTATAAGGAAAAATAGGAAGATAAAATCCTAATTCAAGAGAAAAAGGTTATTTATTATTCTTGTATACTTGTAATCTTGTTCGAAAGAGAAAGGAAAGAATAACAGTCTTGTGTCTTGAACGCCTGAAAGATCATGGAGGTAATGGCAACACAACCATTATTGAAGATGACTTCGACTCATTTGATGTTCTTGTGGTTTCAAGTGGCGACTCGAGAAAAGAGTGGATTATGGATTTAGGTTGCACTTGGCACATGACTCCAAACAGAGAGTTGTTCAAGGAGATATGTGATTAAGATGGTGGATCTGTGCTGCTGGGAAACAACAAATCTTACAAAATTGCAGGTATTGGATATGTGAGATTCAAGCTCCATGATGAGTCAATAAGGTTATTGACTGAAGTTAGGTATGTACTTGACTTGAAGAGAAATTTGATTTCTCTTGGTGAATTCGACAGAAAGGGATACGTTTTTCAAGGAGAGAAAAGTATCTTAAGAGTCATTAAAGGGTCGAAGGAAGTCTTAAGAGGCATGAAGAAACAAGTCTTGTATATCCTTGAGGCTAAGGTTGTAAGTGATTTGACAAATGTTGCATCCATGAAACCTGTGTTGAAGACAAAATTATGGCACATGAGATTGGGTCATGTCACCGAAAGAGGCTTGGTCGAATTAGTGAAGCATAACCTTCTATGAGGTAACAAAGTAGAAAAGTTGGAGTTTTGTGAATCTTGTGTATTTGGTAAATCTTGTAGGGCGAAGTTTAACAAAAGCCAGCAAAGAACACATGGATCCCTGGATTACATTTATGCTGATCTTTGGGGGCCTGTAAGGAATCCTTCACACTTAGGTGCAAGGTATTTTATATCCATCGTTGATGACTATTCTAAAAAGCTATGGGTATTCATTCAGAAGATGAAGGATGAAACTTTTGAGAATTTAAAAAGTTAGAAGATTTTGGTCAAAACTCAAACTGGTAGAAAGGTCAAGAGGTTGAGAACCAACAATGGCCTTGAATTCTACAATGAAGCGTTTGACAGTTACTGTGTTGAGTCTAGGATTGAAAGGCATAAGACTGTAGCAGATAATCCTCAACAAAATGGCTTAGCTGAGAGATTCAATCAAAGAATCCTTAAAAGGGTTAGATGCATGTTGGTTAGTGTTGGATTGAAGAAGGTATTTTGGGTGGAAGCTATTTTTGACAACAACTTACCTAATAAATAGATGTCCCTCGACTTACTTGGGAATGAAGACACCTGAAGAAGTTTGGTCGGGACATCTACCTAGTCTCGACAGACTGAAAGTATTTGACTGTGTGGCCTATGCTCATATTAGGCAAGACAAGGTCAAACCTAGAGTTCTAAAATGCATGTTCATGGGATACCCTGAATGAGTCAAAACTTATAGGCTATGGTTCCTAGATCCAGGTCACAGAAGGTGTGTCACCATTCGAGATGTAGTTTTCAATGAAGCAGAGATGGCTTTTAAGAAAACTGATAATGCTGACGAAGAGCTAGAACAGGGAGAGATTCCTGTTGAGGTGGAGCATGTTGATGCTGAATTGCATACCCCAGATGAAATCGAAGAAGACACAAAAGATATTGTCGAAGATAAGGAGACTGATAATGACTACCTGCTAGCAAGAGACAGGTCGAGTAGAGTCATCAAGCCACCTTAGAGACTTGGGTATACAGATCTTATAGCTTATGTCTTAATCTCTGAAACGGAGGTTCTAGACGAATAACCTATAGACTATAAGGAAGTTATGAGGAGTCGAAAGAAGAGTGAATGGATGAAGGCCATGGATAATGAGATGTAATCTCTTCATGTTAATAACACCTGTAAACTGATCAAGAAACCTGTTGGAGCCAAGTTAGTCAGCTATAAATGGATTTTCAAAGTTAAAGAAGGAATCGAAGGATTGACATCAAAGAGATACAAGGCAAGATTGGTTGCTAGGGGATTCACTCATAAAGAAGGTGTCGACTTTAATGATGTGTTCTCTCCTGTTGTGAAGAACATATCCATTTGAATGTTGCTTGCCACAGTGGCACGATTCGACCTTGAATTGGAACAGATGGATATGAAGACTGTGTTCTTGTATGGTGATTTAGATGAAACAATCCTGATGAGGCAACCTGAAGGGTATGTCGAAAAAAAGAAGGAAAATTATGTGTGCAAGCTGAATAGATCCTTATATGGATTGAAACAATCTCCTCGACAGTAGAATATGAGATTCGACAAGTTTATGACATGCGTAAGTTTCATCAGAAGTCAGTTCGACCATTGTGTTTACTTTAGATTTCGACCGGGTCATTCATTTATTATTTTGTTGCTCTATGTGGATGATATTCTAATAGCAGTAACAATGTCAAAGAGGTAATGATGGTGAAGGCTGAACTCAATAAGGAGTTCGACATGAAGGATTTGGGAGTTGCGTCCAGGATTCTTGGGATTAACATCCGAAGAGATAGAAAGCAGTCAAAATTATGCTTATCTCAAGAGGCATACCTACGGAAGATTCTCGAAAAGCTTGGTATGTCAAATTCAAAGCCTGTTGTGACTTCGACAAACCCTCAATTCAAGTTAAGTATAGATTAGTGTCCCAACACTGATGTTGAAAGAACTTATATGAATAGAATTCCATATGCTAACATAGTAGATTATTTGATGTATGTTATGGTTTATACTAGACTCGACATAACATATGCAGTAAGTCTTGTAAGCAGGTACATGGCGAATCCTGGAAAGACTCACTGGCAAGCATTGAAGTGGATTCTAAGGTACATAAATTGGTCTCTAAATAGAGTTCTAATTTATGGCAGAACCTTAGGTGAAGATAGTACAACAACAATCAAAGTTTGTTCACATGCTATTGATATGATCACCAAGACGTTGTCCAGTTGCAAGTTTTTCCACTATATGCAGTTGATAAAGCTGCATGAAGAAAGCTAGTTTCTTGATTTTATAGAGTTAGATCCAAGGTGGATATTTTTGAGATATTGGATCGAACTCTAGTATGGTCGAAGGGTAGCTTTTGGTTCGACAGGAATTAAGCATGAGGTTGAAGTTTGCTCGCATGCTACTGTCGAAGATAATGCATGTTGTAGTCAGAGTTTGTTCTAACATGCATTAGTAAATATTGCTAGGTTGTTAGCATATTGGATTGAGCATTGCTTGGAAGCCCAAGTGTTTAAGTTAGCTTGTACCCTAAGTTATCTTGTAATGGGTAATTGTCAAAAAAACCCATTAGGTTAGTGTGCTATTTTTATTATAAATAGGATGTTAGTTTCTCAATCTTGGTATAAGGAAAAATAGGAAGATAAAATCCTAATAACAAGTGAGAGAGGTTATTTTATTATTCTTGTATACTTGTAATCTTGTTCTAAGAGAAAGGAAAATATAACTGTTTATAACCAATCCTTGTCGTTCCTTGTTGTTTTACCTTGTCTTCTTTGTTAACCCTAACACTTGTGTATTTCTTGATCATTAAGAAACCGTTTATGCTTTGTTTTAGGGTATCTGATTCACAATATTGTGAATAAGAAGTTCACGATCATTAAACATTTCAAATTTGACCGTACCAATACCATGAACCTTGCATGCCTTATTATTTCCAAGACGAACTACTCCACCTTGAACCATCTTCAAAGTTTCAAAGTATTTTATTCTTTGACACATATGATAAGATTAACCTGAGTCAATGATCCAACTATCTTCAGTTTCCAAACTCGATACTACTAGTGTTTCGGCATCCTCATAACTTTTGTCACCCAATGCAACTACAGCTTAAACAAAATCTTCATTGACCTTTCCTTTAGAACAATCCCTTTTAAAGTGACAGACTTTTTGACAATTGAAACATTTTACCTTTGACTTGTCAGACCTCTTTGATTTGGATATCTCTTTATGCTCACCTTCTCCTCTTGACACATTTAAGCCTTCACCATTATCTTCAATCTTCAAATTTTTAGACTTTGAAAATTCTTTAGATTTCACCGCCATTTAGACTTCATCCAAAGTAATAGTACCTTCCTTACCATAAAGAAGGACATCATGAAAGTACTCAAAAGGTTTGGGTAATAAACTCAACAGGAGCAAAGCCTTGTCCTCATCATCAATCTTCATTTCAATATTCTCAAGATCATCGATAATCTTGTGAAATTCTATGAGTTTCTCAACTATGGATTTGTTATCCACCATTCAGAATGAATAAAGTTGTTGTTTCAGATGCAACCTGTGAGGAAAAGACTTTGTCATATACAATGATTCAAGTTTTGCCCACATAGCAACCGCAGTTTACTCCCTAGCGACTTTTCTTAGAACTTTATCCCCGAGGCACAAGATAATGGCACTCCTGGCCTTATCCACCATCTCGGTCTTCTGTACCTGTGTAAGCCCTGCAGGCATCAATGCTTCACTCTTCAAAGCATCGATACACTTCTTTTAAACTAGAATTGCTTGAATCTTAATTTTCCACAACCCAAAGTCGTTGTTACCAGAAAATTTCTCGATCTGCCATCTACTAACCATGGTGTTCACTTGTCAACAATATTTCTTTGCTTCACGC